>BSBK01002314.1:197500-510000 GCA_027943335.1 Chamaecyparis obtusa
AAAATAATCTTTCAATTCACCAATCCAATCCATCAAATCCTCAACATGTACTGAACCAAAAAAATTAGAGACCTCCATTATATGACTTTTTCCTACTTGTGCCATAGCCCTTAACAATTTTCTTCTTCTATAGGGATCTTAGCATCTATAGTCCCAAGATCTTCAGAAACCTCCTTATATTCATCGTCAGTCTCAGGATTCCTCCACATTCTAGTCAATGCATTTTGGATCTCATTCCTCATCTCATTTTTAAAGTTCCATCATTTTTCTAGCCTTCTAGGGTTCATCCTTCTAGGCAAAATCTTCCCAATCCTCAGGTGCAACTGTCTCAGCTTCAGAAATCTCATTACAAGGATTCACATGTCTCTCACATGGTGATATAATGAACTCGCTTGTATCCTACCTCCAACTCAATAATTGGTTCACCTTTGGGATGCCTAACAACCCAACAAGGTTACCAACTAGCAACAAATCCTCTACCATCCCCTTGCATAAGTCCTCTACAATTATGGGTCAAATCCACACTATTCCACCCCTCAAAAACCACATATAGGGCTTAGTGAGCTCAAGAGCTCAAATTTTCTAACACAGAAACATCAACCTTTCTATTATACCATATGACATATTCATGGTAGGATTTTCCCTAATGGAGATGATCTAACCCATGCAGAAAGAGTCAACATAGTGGGAACAACAAACTTAGACACAAGAATAAATAATCAACATATTACAACATATCTTTGCATTATCTCATAATCAAATATTTACATCAAATTGACCTGCAACTTGTAGCTTACATACTTTTGGCACACATGCCCAATTACACTATAAAATTCATATATAAACCCTATAATTAACCTTTTGAAGGTTATTCTTTATCATTTCCCCTTAAGAAAGATCAAATGCCTCAATATATAGAGGTTTCACAACACATATGCCAGCTAGATCAATTACATTTTTCAAGAATAAGAAAATGTAACGTGAAGAAATTAGGTCTGGACCCAAATCATAAGATCTCAATGCCAAGATGTAAAAATGATGCGCAATCCAAGAGAGATGTTGGACAAAGATCAAATATCATCATAATATGATCCACAAAGATTCATCAATTAGGAAATTGCTTCACGAGATGGGAGAACTCCCACTGACTGTAAAAACTTGAAGAACACACAGAACTGACCATGAATACAGAATATATCCATAGGGAAAGAGTCCAAATGAGGTGTGAACATAGACTTAAAAGTCAAACATGATATCCAGAACCCACCTTGAGGTTTGCAACTGCAAATGATCTAAATATTTTATTTACTATTTATTAAAATATATAAATAGTTAAATAATATTAAATAATTTAAAATATAATTTAGATAATATTTATATAATAATAATTAAAAATTAATAATTGTAACTAAATGCATTGTGAAATATTAAATATAATATATAAATTATCAATTAATTTATATTAAATATAAATTAAAATATGTTTAATCTATTAAATAAAAAAGTTTCACCAAGTACAAGGCATACATATCATGTGCGAATAATGAGGACTATATTAATATGTTAGCTAAATAAACATTCCCCAAACTAAGCTGAAAATAAACAGTGGCAGCATATTGCCAAACACACGTAGTCCACAAATATTTTTCCCTCCTTTTTTTAAGATTTTACTTCTATTTTTTGTGTACAAATTATTATTAAGTTAATTAATCCAACTTTCAAATTTTCATTTTAAAATACATATTCATGGGGCCACCAGCTCCACAAATATCTCCTAAAAAGGTTGAGCATAAGCTAAACAATGGCATGGGAACATCCCTTAATATATAATGTTTAAGCCTGACCATTAAAAAGAATCTAACTCACATGGTTTGAAGATTTTTAAACGTCTTTTCAACAAATTTAATTTCCTTGAAAGTTCCATATGCCAATCCACATGCCCTATCTATTCTCTAGCTTTTGTAAAATAGTTTGTGTGCCTTCAAATTTCCATGATGTGACACTATAAACCTCATGAAAATAATTTCCAATAAATTTTCATTGTGAGAAAATACTGCAGATTATGTCCTTCAATTTTGCAATGTTTGTAGCTCAAAACAACTCACAAGATGTTTAGTGATCCTAAATTTACCCCACCAATGATGATTCCTTTAAATGTAGAATGAAAAGAAGGGGACCAAATAGGAAGTAGACCAGTCAATGCACATAGAGATAATAGATATGAGGGAAGAATGATCTAAAAAATGAAAATTACAGAGTCTATAATGACAACAATATTTTAAATGATTATGAGGAGAAATAGTGTGAGAGGAAGGCTCAAAAATTAATTCATTTAACAATTTGTGGGGTGCAAAAAGTTGCAAATAGTGCCATGTGGCTCCAACACATACAAAAGTAATTTCCAAACTTGGAAACTTATTATGGAGTGCAATTGGCTCTTTCCATGGAGAATATCATCACATATATGTCATGTCCCCTTTTTCTAAAGATTCAAATTCAAAGGCTGCTACAAGATCATGCTCAATTGTTATAATGGAAGGAGTGAGCATTATAGGTGACATGTAAAGACTAAACTTACGACACAAAAGCCACATCAGTAAAATTTCTAATACAAGGGATTTGGTCAACAAGTCAAAGCTCAAATATTGCATAAGTCAAAAAGATACCAATAGGTTCCCTATAATGTAGGAATAAAAGAAGTACAATTATGACCACAACTGTCAAAATGATAAAGTATACCTATGTCCAAAGGTAAGCGGAATGTCGACCATCTATGCAATGTAGTAATGGAGTCACAATAAGAGATTTCCCATCAAGTACAAGAAAGTACAAACTCTCAAGTTAGGATAACAACCCAAGAGATTTTCAACCAACTGTCAAATCACATCAGTAAAAGATAAAGATTAGATCAAAATATGTACTTCCATATTAATGAAAAAGTAAACAACAAAATTACCAAATACCACCATGTCAAATACAAAGAAGCATGTAGAACTTTAAACAAAATTCTTTCCTAAAAGAAGCTTCAAAAACCTGTTCACAAAAGTCAGCTAGGGTGAGAATATTGTGGGAGTGCATTTCCACTATACCACGAAGCATTAATGCTTCCCCCAAATCCTTCCTAACATGAAGGATGCCCAACCTAGCTAGAAGTAATCTAAAAAAGTTTAACTAAGGAGTAATGGAATATGTAGTACTTAATACATCCACATTCAATTTCCAATATAACATGTCATGGACTTCCAAAGACAACCTTGTAAATCTACTTCCATTTCATACATATGGAAAATATTGTGCACAGATTCTGATTTAATGCATAGCACATTATGTTTCATGGTTGCATTCAAAATACATAAAGGAACATAACAAAATCCTTCCCCTAACTATCAAAAACATGTCAATCTCATACATTTCCACCAATATCTCTTTTAGTTCAAGGTAAAAGCACAATCAACTGTCCCCTTTTAGGCTAACTTATCAGCACAACTGAATTTTAGTATTTCTACCTAAAAATTAATTTTAGTCAAACATATGGTCTAGCTAGATTCATTCTAACTAAGATAAATAAGTTCTTTAACTTTTTCAATTGGAAATATCTATTAAATGCATGTTTTATACCACTTTGGGTCCAATTACCATAAAAATAAAATTATTTCAGAAAAGTGATGTTTCAATAACTCCTAATATTTTTAGTGATATATAAAAATAAATAAAAAATACCCTTTTGTAGAGATCAGTCATGAATATCCTCATATAGATTTTATAGTGTTTTAATTAGACATAGTTTATTGCAATTAAAAATATTGGAAGTAATATTCATTATAAAAAAATTGGAAAAATGGCTCTACTTTTTCGCTCAAATTTTTGGAATCATTCAAAATTATTCTCACTTTTTTCCCTGGATTGGCAAATTGTGACTTTCGTGAAAACCAAATACGCCATTTTTAACAATTTCAGAGTTAATAGACTTGAGGTATCCATTGCAGACCCTATGGCTTCTAAGCCTGGAGAATGGAAGAATATCCCAGGATCACGCAAGTGGCCAAAGAAAGTCCTCAAAGAATCCTTCAATCGGAATACCTTGAACATATTTTCAGCATTATCAACTCCTTCACCTAGGGTTCTGCCTAGGGCACATCCACAGAAAAGGAAGAATATTAATCAGAATTTTGGCGGCTCCACAATGTAGAAATATGGAATTTACTCCCCACCGCATCGACGGATTCTGAATCCCACACCTCAAGACTTAAGGACAAGTCATCCTCATCTTCCAAACATAGGGACAAGACCCATTTGACCAATTCTCAATGGTAATATTCAACCTGGTTCTCCCCTAGTAAAGGTATACTCTCCTCCTCATAGAATAATTTCCAATTTCAACATAAAAGAATCCTCAGTGAGTTATCCTAAATAGAAGAAATTAGTCATTAAAAATAATATGATTAGTAGAAATCAAAAACTTTGTGCATATTATGGCCTTCTGTGTAGATGGACTAGCATTGGGGCTTCTTCGAAAAAAATTGCAAGTTATGTAAAATCAAAATTAAAAGATAAGGTATGTATAACTATCCTTCCAAATGAATTCCTGTATGTAGACTGCTCTAGCAAAGCTTTAAAAGAAAAACTTCTTATGGAGGGTCTTCCAAAATTCAAAAACATTGGCTTTCATACTCTTAAATGGTCTCCCTTCTTTGATCCTCTGAAATTAAAGAATTTCTGAGTTGAAAAAGCTATTAAACTCATAAACCTCCCAATTAAACTATCGGATGTGGATTCTCTTAGAGATATAGGAAATAGTTTAGGCAAATTTGTAGGGTTTACAGACCTAGATAAAAATTATGCAGAAAAAGTCATTATTGTCAGTATGGATATGAATGATCCTCTCAATTTCTCCCTGGAAGTAAACTGTGACATAGGGGTTACATATATTTATCCAAGAATTTTTTAAGGTAACTTTTTAGATATTGATGAAGACCCTAGGATTCACAAGGTGGATAGGTTACCTCTGAAGAATAATATTTTAAAAAAAACTGTTAAAAATTTGGAGGATACCTCGGCTTTAAATCATAATTTTGGTGGAAAATTAAGTTTGACTGTATCCCAGAATCAATCCTCTTTAGGGGATCTTCCCTTGTCTCTTGAGGAAGGGGAAATTAGGGGCCCAGACAATTCTCCACCTTCCTTGGCACCCATTCCTAAAATATCCTTTAACCAAACTTCTGGAGGTTTTTTCTTTTCAGAGTCTCCCCTAAAACAAGATAAGTCAGCGAAAATTAAGGATTGTAAACGTTCTACCCTGAATGTTAACCTGGAACCCATTAGCATAGATGAAGCCATTCCTATGATTTCACCCTTATTACCTGATGTATCCCCAGATCATGTTTTAGTACACAACTCTCCAATGAATTTTTCCCCAGTGAAGAATAGCCTCATGACTAAGGATATTAAGGAGAATTTAATCCCTAGTATCAACCTTTCCCCTATTAATAAATGTATTTCGGAGGCTCCTACCTTGGAGGACTCTAACCAAATTGACTTCTCACTTTTATCAGATGATGAACCCTGTGATTTAGAAGAAACTAATAGAAGAAAGAATATTCTTATTAATGAATTATTGAAGGTCATCTCATTATCTTTAACTAAAATCACTAAGGCAGCAGTAATTTATCTTGACAAAGTACTTCCTAGAACCAAGTCCCTTCCCCATAACATCAACAGTGATCTAGAAACAACCAATCTTAATTCTTGGGATGACTTGGTTAGAGAAAAATGAGGCTACCCAGAATCCCCGCCTCTTAATTCTTTCAGTAGTAGTAAAGTAGCAGAGAATGTGAAAGACTTTGTTAATACAGAAGCTGAGGATATTGATGATTTTTTAGGTCTTAACAAAGATATATATGATATTTTATTACTTAAATATATAAAATCCATGAGTCAAGATGAAGAATAAATGGTGAATCATGTTCCCCCAAGTAAGAAACCATCACAGCCTAGGAATCTAGGCCTAGCAACAACTTCTTGTGGTACAATATCCCCAAACTACCCAAAACTTTCTCTAAAAAGAGGTCGCAAATCTCTCTCGGAGCTTAGCTTGATAGATGGTTCAGCTCAAGGATAGGTAAAGATTACATCTATTCTGAATGCAGGGAAGGGGAAGATCCTTCCCAAGGTGCCATGAAAATAATATCTTGGAATGTTAGGAGTTTAAATGCCCCTAACAAACAAAGTCTTCTAAAAAGGAGTTTATCCTCTTTAGAAGCTCCCTTGTTCCTAATTTAGGAAACTAAATTAGACCAAGAGGGTTATACAAATATGAGTAGGAAATTAGGTATTTGGGACGTTAAAGGGGTAGATTCTAAAGGAGCTTCTGGAGGTTTAGCCTTTATTTGGAATCCCAAGTTTATTTCTCTAGAACTTTTGTCCTCTAACTCACATTGGATGGTAGCTAATATTAAGAACCTTAATAACAATTTGGAGATTATCAGTATTAATTTTTATGGTTCAACATTCCTCCATGATAAGAGGATTATGTGGAGTGAAATTAGGAATTTTATTAATAGCCTCCCTAAGAAGAACCTATTCTTAGGCAGTGATTTTAATGCTATTCTCGACAAAAAAGAAAAACAAGGCTCAAAAAGACTAACCCAAACATCTTTTGAATTCAAAGAATGGATTCAATCCATTCACGATATGGATATTCCATTGGAAAATGGAATTTTTACTTGGTCCAACAAGAGAATAGACACTGAATGTATCTCAAAAAAATTGGATAGATTTTTTTTCATTGGTAACATAGCAAGCTTCAACTGCAGCATCAAATACAATATTGTGCCAATCTCAGGGTCAGATCACTTCCCAATTAGTCTTAATCTAGTCAAAGATACAGCTCCTAAAAGAAATCCATTCAAGTTTGAGAAAATGTGGTTAAAAGATGAGAACTGCTTACTTAAGATTGAGGAATGGTGGAAAGAAAAGAGTTTTAAAGGATCTAAGATCTTCATCTTAATCTCAAAACTTAAACATATTAATCAATTATTTATTGAATGGAACAAAGAACATTTTGGGAACATTTTTACTACTAAAGTCAAGCTTGAGACAGAAATAGCTGACCTCAATGAAAATATTATTATTAATGGAATGAATTCAGAAACTTATTTAAAAGAAAAAGAATTATTAGGTAGTTATGAAGACATTCTTGCCAAAGAGAATCCTATTGGAAGAAAAGATCTTGTGAGTCCTAGCTAGTAGAAGGTGATAGAAATACTAAATTTTTCCATAATATCTCTAAGGCCAAACATAATTTTAATAGGATCTCTCAAATTAAGAAAGCAGATGGCTTTGTAGTAACAGAACCTGAAGCTATAGCATCAGATGTTGTAGCATACTTTGATTCTATCCTTAATAACCTAAATGGATCTGATAGGTTAGCTCACAAATATATCTTGCATAACATCCCCAAAATTATAACTAAGGATCAAAACAATATGATCAATGCAAAAATCTCAAAAGTAGAAGCTGAAACTACTCTGAAACATCTTCACCCAGATAAATCCCCTAGACCAAATAGATTTCCTACCCTCTTTTATCTTCAATGTTGGAACTTCATTGGTGATGAAGTTGTGGCAGCTCTAGAAGGTATGAGGAACTCAAGCAGAATTCTTCAAGAAATTAATAATACATTTCTAGCCTTAATCCCAAAAAATTCCAATCCTAAGAGCTTTGATGATTATAGACCCATATCCCTTTGTAATACAATATATAAACTTTTTACCAAAATTATAGAAAATAGACTAAAAGTGCTCCTTCCCTTCATAATTTCGGAAGAGCAATCTAGTTTTGTCCCTGGTAGATCTATCCTTGATGAAGTCATCATTTCCCAAGAGGCAATTCACACTATTTAACATAACCATCTTCCTTGCATGTTCGTTAAGTTAGATATCAAGAAATCGTATGATAAAGTTGAGTGGAGGTTCCTGTGAAAGAGCCTAGAATCCTTTGGCTTTTCAAAACAATGGAACAACCTTATTTTTGAACTCATCTCCAGTCTGAAAATGTTAATTTTGTTGAATGGCTCACCTGTTGGTTTCTTCAATATATCTCAAGGAATTGGGTATGTGCAAGATCATGAGGGGCCAAACTATGCCCTTAAGTGGCAATGAAAAATCAGCAAATCAGGGTTAGTCAACTTGACGTGAAAATTTCAACTAGCTATGAACCTAATATCAAAAAGTTATAAGAATAGAATCTATAGAAAATTGAATATAGTTTCTAAACTACTAGGCCTTTTTTGAGAAAAAGTTAGTATGATTGGTGAAAAGTATAGATTTCAATGCAGCAGTACAAAAATTTTAGGAAAAAAAAAGTAGGTGTATGTCTGACCACCTTAATCATAATCAAATGATAATATTTTATTATAAGATTTTATATATAAGTAGTAGACTCATGCCCGGATGTGACGCATATTTTTTTGTAATTTTGTTCCTAAAAAATAATTAATTATGAATTTTTTGCTACAACATTTTCAGAATAAAAAAACTCTCGTGTCTGACCACCTTAACTCATTCAAAACTTTACAAAATTCAAATTCTATTTTTTGTTCCTAATATTAGCAAAGCATAGAATGTGACACATTTTTCGGATTTCAAAAATGTTATATCATCTAAAAGTTATAGTTATTTTTCAATCAGTATATAAATCAGCACTTTAGAGGTAGCTCAATTAGAAAATAACTAATAATTACTTACCGAATTCAAAATTTGACAGCAATTATATCAATAGAAGGCTGATAATCTCCTTAAGATACCCTTTTCATTTTATCAAATTTGGGTGAAAAAAAAGTCATCAGCTACATTGTCAAAGTTTTGAACTGACATTGCCACTTTTTGGCCCCTCATGATCTTGCACATACCCAATTAGGCAAGGTGACCCCCTATCCCCCTTTCTCTTTATAATTATGGCTGAAGATCTGGGTAGGTCACTTAATCAGGCTAAAGCTAACAACTTTCTATCAGGCATCAAAATCACTGAAGGTATGGAAGCAACATCCCATCAACAATTTGTGGATGATAATCTTCTTTTCGGTAAAGCCACTATCAAAGAAGAAAAAACAATCAAGAATATCCTAGATCTTTATTCTAGAGCCTCTGGGCAAAATATTAACAAAGAGAAATCAGAAATTTACTTTTTAATACTAGAGAGAGCACCCAAAGGAATATATGTGTTTTTTTAGAATTTAATAGAGACAATTTACCATGTAAATACTGAGGACTCCCCTTAGACAAAGGCATTAGATCAACTAATCTATGGGATAGAGTTCTAAATTAAATATAGATATAAAAAAAGACTCCTAGAGAGGAACGTGGCTCTCCAGTACTAGAAAATGTTGATCAAATCAGTTCTATCAACAATTCCTACTTACCAAATGATGTGTATGAGGCTTCCTAAAGGTATAGATAGGAGTATTAATAAAAAAACTTAGGGACTTCTTCTGGAAAGGTTCTGATGATAAGAAAAAATTAGCAATGATTGCATGGGAAAAGATTTGTCAACCTAGGGAGGCAGGTGGCCTGAATTTCAAGAACTCTGATCATCAAAACATTTCTTTAGGAGAAAATTTGGTATGGAGAATGTATAAAGATCTTACAACTAAATGGGTCAAGATTCTTAGGCATAAGTACTTAGAAGGTAATGATTTTTTGAGTATCTTTAGACACTCTCAACCCCCAAATGGATCAAGAATCTGGAACTTTATTCTAGAATGTAGAAAGGTCATTCTGGAACATATTTCTTGGGATATAGGGAATGGAGGAGAAGCATTATTCTTGGAGGATTCTTGGGGTGCCCTCCCCCCTCTTATTTCAACTTTGAATTATGATCCTAACATAGAAATTGTTAAAGCTTCAATGGGCATCTATGTTAAAGATTATATAGATTTTGTAGATGACAATCCATCCTTTGGTTGGAATTGGAAACCTATGGATAATCTAGGCCTATCAGACAATTTTAAATCAGCATTAGAAGAACTTTTGAAAGAAAGGAATATCAACCCATCAACCGATGCAGATAGAATTATTTGGGCTAGAGACAAAAATGAAGATTACAATACCAAAGATGGGTATGCCTCTTTGGAAAATCAGGTTCCTAACACAACTTAGCTTCCAATTGACCTATGTTGGAATAAAAATTGCCTACTAAAAGCTAGTATGTTCACCTGGGCTGCTGCTCAACATAGAATCCTAACAGTAGAATGGTTCTAGAAGATGAGATATCAAGGCTCTTCTAGGTGTGTGCTTTGTGAAAAAGTAGGTGAGTCCATAGATCATCTCTTCTTGGAATGCTAGTTTACTCAGTTTTGCTAGACTTTCTTAGTTCAAAAACTTAATTGGAAAACTACCTTCCCCAACAACTTAGTTGATATGCTTAAATTCTAGCCAAGGAAGAAAGATCTGGGCTTGTTTGGAAAGATTTGGGTTATAGCTCCTTCTATTTTAATTTGGGAAGTTTGAAAGGAAAGAAATAGGAGGATATTTAAGGATAAGAAATTAGATCATGCCCAATTTTATAACAAGTTAGAAGCATGTATAGTAGAAGTGGTTAATAATCAAAATCTTTTTGGGAGAAAGGATATGCAATTCACCCTAGAAGATGAAAGATTGAGGAAGTTGTGGTTTGGGTTGAAAGTTCCCCCCTGTATTGGCCAACAAGGTACAAACAAACAGACCCTTAGAAACAATTGTGTTTGGTCTCCACCCCCTTCTGGATGGCACAAACTTAATTTTGATGGTGCCTCAAAGGGCAACCCAGGCAAGGTAGGATTCGGTTGTTGTATTCATAATGAGGCAAGGAAAATGATCGCATATAAATGTGGATATTTAGGTATTACTTCCAATAACATAGCATAAGGCTCAACTCTTATTGAAGGTCTACTACTTTGCAAAAAATTGAGATTAGATTGTATTGCCATAGAAAGAGACTCAACATTAATTATTAATGCACTAAGAACTGGAAAAACTCAAAATTGGAAATTGAATGGATTAGTAAACAGAGGATCAAATCTACTTTCTTGTTTTAAACATGTTATGATTAATCATATATATAGGGAGGGTAATCCAATAGTTGATGCTTTAGCCAACAATGGAGTTGAAGGGAGAAATGAAGAGGTCATTAACACTAATTAGCAAAGGTAGGAATCTTCAAAGAATGTTGATGATCTATAGACTTAAGTCTCTTAATCTAGATATCCTGAGATGCTACCTTTACAAAAGGATAGATTATTAATAACTATTTTATGCATATTATAATTTTTTGTCTTTTCTTATAAATTTTACTCTAGTATTAGAATGTAACAATATTTCCTTTCCTTTATAGATACACAACTAAAACCTCAAAAATCATAGTTTTCTACCTCTAGTCCTAATTCCATCTTCAAATTTTCATTTAATATATGACCCTTTTATCTCATTAAATTATATCTCTTCAATCATCACCACTATCCCTTCATCTTGTTTTAGTAGCACTAAATCACTTATTCTATCCTCTCGGCTTAATCACTAGAGTTACTTTCAAGAGAGTAATAGTATCTTATGAAGATTGATCTAAATGATATCATAAGCATATTATAAACAATTTGGTTGGAAATGATCATTAACTCCTTCATGTTACATATATCCTATCAACATGAGTTAAGCCTTTATCCTATACCACAAATCTACTCCACATTAATGAGATATGATTCCCATGTACTCAAGTCCATGTTTTTCCAAAACACAAGGCTTAGCTCAAAAGTATAGATTTTTCCCAATTTTCATCATTATGTGAAATGGTGTCACCAAGCTTTGCAATTTCTTGAGTTCTATGGATTATCATAAAAAAGTATGATGCTACCAGGCTAGCTCATCTCATTAATGCCCTTTTGTAAGAATTATTCCAGACTTTTCGATAAAAAATTTTAAAACACAAGTTAGTTTCCTTATTACATAAGAAATTCCTCTCTCAGGAAATAACATGAAGATGAATGTGATTACCTTTGCTTATGGAAAGAGGAAAATTGCATTCCAAGGGCCTATATTACCATAACATTGGAATATGATCCTACAGGAGATTCCTAACGACTGTAGGAGGGCTCTTGAAAAAAGGTTAGGAGAATTTTACTTCGATAATGAATTCATAGTTAGGGTGAATGGCCATATTTTTGGGTTATTCATATCACTAGCAATAGAGGTAGGTTACATGAAATAAGAAATATTCACCACTACAAAGATGATCTTTAATGAAGATATCCTGGAAGGACTAGAGGCCACCTTAGGTTGTATAGACTTAGATTATCATATTCCCTTCCCAGAAATTTATATGAGAGTTAACAACAATCAAATCCCCACTTTTCCAGCCTCTCAGAAGTGACCAACTCTTGTCCACGGGGAGGCAGCTATCATCAAAACCTTTTGGCCTGTTATGAAAAGAAACATGGACTTCTTGATGAAATCCATGCTAAAGCATCCCATGCCTACCAATTGGCTAAAGGAATACTGGATAGCGGAGGGTTACAGTATTCTTGGGGACTACAATGAAGACAATGCTCATGAGATATGCTTCATAGCACCGATTGTCTAACGTAACTCATGTAGCTGAAAGCAATGCAAGGAAGATGACGAAGCACTGATAGTATTTAAGAAAATGAAGTAATAATTAGTCAGCTCAATTAAGGAAGGTAGGACCTAGAAACTAGTATAGTTAGGTTTCTATAGACTTTATTAATAGACAGCTCCTATGTTTTTGTATTTCAAATTTGATACTAGTAGACTAGGGAAAACATCAAACCCTTAATCATATAGTTGTACAATATAATATCTATATTCTATTGTTAATGTTTTGTCTTATATGGATAATTATTGACCTATCTTTTTATAGATAAATTAGAATCATTAATTTAGAAGTATACCCAGATTTGCATGGAATGCCATGAGCCATATTTGCTTTCAATGGTTTGATATTAATAATTAATTTAAATCTAGATTCTTACATTTTTCCTAAAACTCAACATTGGAATATGATTAGTTAGAATACGATTAGACTCACCCTTTATTATAATTAGCTTCCCTCCTCTTTTATTTACAGCCCTAATTTTGTAGCCTTTTTCTCGCACCGATGACTACCCCTATCAAATTAAGGGGCCTGGATCCTCAAACTGCCTTTGAAGGACCTATAAATATTAAGAGACTCAAATCAATCCTGTTATGTACACATGCTATAATCATCAGGGTAGTTTAGAGGATACTTGGGATGGAGTTTTTATTGAATGATGATCACTACTGTGTAAATTCCAACGCACCATCTATGTTCATAGCCTCAACATCCCAAGTAGACCTGGCCAAAGTTGATATTGGAAGATTATGTTCCCATCTATTCAAAAAGAAATTCCTAGAAGGCTTGGACGTAGTTATCAATAATATTAGAGGAGATCTCACCATCACTAAATCTAGATTTTTTAATTCCCCAATTATTGGTGGAAAACTAGCTCCCTCTCATCCTATCTTGGAAACTAAAGATCTAGCCACCCTCATTTCTAGAGGCCCTATAATTTGGAGAAACTTGGATTTTTTGTTTTACTTTTTCCATGTTAGATCCCCTGAGGTAGAGGACTAGTTTTATATTTACTGGCATGAGGATGACGTTGGAAATACAGATAGAGAAGGTTTTAGTGACACAGAAGTTGATGAATTCTCTGACATAACACCTCTGATGGCTAAACATGATAGGAAAAGAAAGAAAAGAGGTCATAAACCTAGACATCAGATGTAATAGAATCATCACCTTTCTTCTCTGAAGTTTAGAATATTGTCATAAGGATTCGACCCATTCTTGTATCCTCTTCTAGGATAGAACTATAGTTCTACAATCCCAGTATCATGATATTGATAAGTTTGTTTATTCATATTATTCATGCAAAATCAAGCATTATTGTATACTCTCTATTTTGAATATTAAACTTTGTAGAACCTTTTCTGGTATATTAGTTGGCATGTGACACATAGTTCTTAATGAAGTTATATTTTATCCTTCTTCTTCGTAATCTAGATCTTTAATGTGTGTTTTAGCTAAAATAGGTTGCTTGTGAAACTAGAAGGCTTTTCTAAGTACAAGTTTTGTGTTACAAGTGTGGATGTTTGGTTATTATGTTTGTTTTAATTATAGGACAAATGTTAGGGTTTTTTAGGAATCTTTTCATTACCTCCTATTTATACTCTTGATCCTTCTCTCAATTATATAGGTTTTGAGTTAGCTTCAGGCATGGTTTCCATAGAAATCTCTAATCTTGAAGTTGATATATAGTCGATATACATCGACCTCATATTAGAAATTACCATGTTGATCGTTGTCTCATCCTAGTTTTTTACATCTCTTTCAAGCACTTTGTTCCCTTTTAGCTTGATGGGGAGGTCTTTTTATCGAAACAAGTTTAGCCTCATATTTACTTCATATTTTCCTTTGAGCTTTAATGTAATTTTTAGCATTGTTTATCTTAGTATAAGCCTTTCTCTTTCCTATCTAAGGATTGTCTTAACATTTCCTATTAATCAGTATAAATTCTTAAGATAGTTTTAGGCTCTCCTCCAATTTTATAATCTGTAACTCTATTTTTATAAGTAATCAATTTGTGTAAGAAAATAGGTGGCGTGCTTTGCTTATGAATTTGGTAGCTCATGCAACTTAAGGATAGACCCCAATCTTATTTAATTCTATCAGATTCCTTTTAGTTTATTCTCTACTATATGAAAAATTAGTTTTGAGAGCCAGTGTAAGGTAATCAACAAGGACATTAGCCTAAGTTTTACTATGTCATTATCCTTTTATTGATAATAACTTCAGTTTCATGGATTCATCCTTTAAGTATTTGATAAGCTGATCCTATTTTCCTAGGGACAAGTTTCTGCTACTTTATTCCAGCTAGTTATGAATAACATTTTAGTGGACTTTGGTGTCTTATCTCTATAGTAATAAAGGTACAATTTATGGTATGATTTTCAATACACCGATCTTGATGTATAAATTGGTTCCTACCCTATAAATAATGATAAATTAAGGAATTTTTTAATATAACTATCTAAAGCAAAACTGTAAAGTAGATAAGAACATTTGGTATTACTAAAACAGATGATGATAAAAGTATCAATAATATTACCGACTAGAATGTCAATAGATGTAACCAAGCATGATTCAGATAAGAAGAAAGGGTTGTTTCTAATATTATCATTATAGTTTTAATATCAATTACACTCTATTTAGGATTTACACTTTTTATACTGATTTGATAGCTTAATTCAGGAAAATGACAATGTCATAATAGAGCTATACATTAAATAGCTAAGCTTTAGTATATATGTGATCATTGAGTAGTTATTTATATTTTCAATTAGAATTCTTAATTTGATTCCATGAATATGTGACAGTAGGGCCTTAAATACATCTGTCACTTAATGATTTGTGAGACAGAGATAGATTAGTTAAGCTAATGTAGATTGAAACAAGTGTTACTTACCTTAGTATTTTGATATATTCCATTGTAGGACATTTATGATAGACTGTACCTCCATGAAAAATGGATTTCATAATGGTTCTTTATTTCTAAGTTTAGGTCTAGTAGACTCCTTTTTATTTCTTTCTCTTCTCCCTAGCAATTTACTTTAGTTTTAGGATTTAGCTTAGTTTCAAGATTGGAATACTGAGGTAATCTATTATCTTGAAGTCCATATATATATACTATATATTGGCTTTAGGAAAGAGACTACCTTGGTGCTCTTATTCTTAAGTGGTTTTGTGTTATGGTGCTCCTTTGCAGTGGGGATATTGTGGCAGGTGCCCTTATCCCTTTGTAGTTGCTGATAATTTAATTTTTTGGATTAATAGCTTATTTCTAAATAGTGCTATATCTTAAAGAGATTATGGATACATGTGTATGGATGTTTCTTTGTGATAATCATAATAAGACCATGATTGCAAGGAAATGGATATTTCTCTATATGCAAACTGACTTTTACTAATTTTTAGATTCTTCTTGTCTCATCCAGCCAAACTGACAGACCTAGCTAATTTAGCTGAAATAGATATTTCATTGTTTAGAAGCAGGATTAACTTCAAAACTCTTATAAATAATAGGATATGGATTACCACAGGTTTAAATCATGGTTTCCAAAATAGTGTTCTTTTTATTAAAGTGTGATGTTAGTCTCTTTAGATTTAGTCCAGGAACCAAGAGCAGCAAGACACATAGTATGCTTAAACCAAGGAGTACAGGTGTAGGTATCTTTTTTAACAAAATAATTCTATTAGGCTCCACTTGACAAGTACTCTCTTAATAGTAGTTCATAGAATTTCGGATCATTAACAAATTATATTATGAAAGTACTAACAAGGATAGAAGTTTAGACATTTTAGGTTACGAAGGGTCAAGATTCATCTTGAGGAGCTAAAGCTTGGGTGGGATAATATATGTGAAGGTGACCCCTGAGATAGACACATTGTTTCTCACAAGATTGACTTTAGAAGAAAGGAACTAAACAAAAACTATAAGCGTAAATCGTAGAAGGAAGGTTTTCTAGAGTACCTGAGTAACATAGTAGAATCAAAATATAGAATAGTTTCATATGAAATCTGTAATATACTATTAGAATAACTAAGAGGGGGGTGACTCAGTTATCCAATATCCCAATTCTAAATGTATAATCCAAAGCAAATCTACAACTTCTGCAACTCGGTAAACATAAAATACTTTCATTGTCTATGTCTTTACCGATTGTTAGTCTAAACTTTATAACATTTACCAATCAAATCTAACATGTAATATGAAAAGTATGATAACAAACAAATATCACAATCAACACATAACACAAGAGATTTAACATGGAAACCCTGTGAAGGGAAAAACTACCTAGGACTGGCAACCCAAAATTGTTCACTCTTCTGAAGTGAGGTCAGTGAAGACCCAACCCTGTTAAAGGTTACATACACACTATGAGGTGTGACCTTATAAGAGGAATTTAGACCGGAAGTTATCATCCAACCAGCAGTCACTCTGGGGTTGACAAGATAACAATGTTCACTCTATGAATGAAACATCAAAAGACTTTCATAGTCCACTCGGTTAAGAGATTTGACTGTGTACAATGGTTAAATATGTAACATTAGATGATCTACCTTAAAACAACTTTAATTGCACTTTACATATCAATGTTCAGCTCATTCAAATCTTTCTAATCAATAGACCACTTCAGATTCAATACTATATCAACTTACAATCCATCAGTAATTACTCTTTGTAGCTCGGTAATTGTTCAGCAGCTCGGTTCTTATTAACTAGTATGATCAGAATGCATGAAAACTTGTTCACGTGATAATTTTATAGTATCTTCTTCTTCTGGTGATGTTTCAACAATGAAACCAATGTCTCTTATATAGACGAGTAAATCATTTTCTTTTCCTCCATTAGATTTTGCCGCTTAATCATATTCATAGATTTTTCCACTTTAAGCATCTTCGACTAATGTGTCAATAACACATTTCAATATACTCCATTAGATCCTTTTGATTTATGTTAGCCATCGATCTCCATAACAAACCTTATCTGTTACCTTGATTTCATACACTTTTCAACTCATCACTTTATCGGCTAAACTGATCATTTAATTCCTTTCTATTTTGCTCGGTTAACAAAGAAATGCGTTGGTGAACACAAGCTTGATTAACACTACACTTGGTATACACTACATTTCATCGGTGTATACTAGAATGCTTTATTTACCGACAACACTTCTTTGTGTCTTTCAGCTCTATTCTTCATCATAGATGAATGCAACATAATACAGTCAATTTCATCAAGTCATAGACTCATCAACAAGTTACTCAATGTATTCCTTATACTCATCTGACATATACATCTTCCTCATGTAGATATTTTTGTTCTTCATCTCTTTCACCTTTCTTCAGATGTGTCGGTATAGTAACTTACAAGATAAGTACTGTCAAGCTAGTTGACATCAATGATAACATAATACTGATTTAATCATCTTGCATATCTAATTAGAAACTCCTTTAGTAATCTTGAATTACAGATTCTCCATTCAGGTTCTAAATCAATTGTAGTTCATCATATACAATATCATGAATCTGATCTTGGAGGGTATGCTCTCCTAATTTTTTATGTATCTGAATCCAAACTATGGTCCTAGGCACTGCTGGAGGTTCTCTCAACTCCGCTCTTTCCTACCAGCACTTGCACTTAGTGGGGTTTCTATTTTTTGTATCATTGGCTTATGATTAATAAAATTATTAGCTTCGGCCTTTTACTGATCAAAAAAAAAAATTGCAAGTAGGTATTTTAATAGTCAAGAAGATGTTAATTTAGAGAAAGAAAAAAATAGTAAATCATATTAAATAAATTTGAAAAATATATGGTGCACTAGAGGAGAGAGTCCTCTTCAATAATTATAAATTTTTTTTCTTGATTGGGATAGATTTGTTATGAAAAATATGTTGCGAGATGGAAATTGTTGATTTCAGTGAGTTGCAATTTGAATTGTTATAAAAGGGAAAATATAGGTCACAAACCAATTTTTATTTCTTTGTGCACTAGCTATATGTGTCATTCATGACATATTTTGAAATTAGGGGAAAAAATGTTTATTTACATATAACTTTTTAGTTGGAACTAGACCCCTAATTTTTAGCATTTTTTCAACAACTGAAGATTTTTCTTTAAAAATTTAAAAAAACATATAAATTATTATTCAAAAAAATTATTAAAAATATCAATCATAAACTTCATCCATTTTATCACATTTAATTAGTTTACATCATATTCAAATTCCAAACATAAATGTCATTTTTATACTATTGAAGTTGAACAACTTTGATTTTGTTAGCCTTTTCCTTTGTAAAAGGGTGATAGATTATTGTGTTTTTACCCTTAAAATGATATTTATAACTTTAATTTATCATAATACATGGAGAAAGCCTAAGAATACACATATAAAAAATTCATTTTATAATGAAGCATAAACTATAACAATTCTTAATAGGTACTTTGCAAATAGGTCTAACGAATTTACATGTCTGAGCATTCCTTCATATATCTACTCATTAATATTTAAATTTCACCTCTTTTATTTTTTGTAGTAATGTAATAATAAATTACCATATTCTAAATCATTATCATCAAGACATGGATAAACCAAATGCATCAATTAGATATATAAAATTAGAAGCATCAACACTTTCTTAATCAACATGTTGAGATCTCAATTCTTTCTCACTCATATACAAAGATATACCAAGAGATTATTTTAAAAGAAAGAACTTGAAATAATGGCATAGGAAGCAACAAGATTTTACGATACTTTAATCATATCAAGTTACCAACAATTACACATGTATTCAATTTTCAATATAATTTTATCATAGAATGTCTAAGATATACTTAATTAACTTGATTCCATTCAACAAAGTTGTTAGCTCGCACTTATAAATCTATGTTTAAAGTTTGAACGTATGAAGTTCTATGCAGCTCTAATTTTAGCAATAAAATATCCCTTAAAATGATAAATTATCCACCTAATAGTTAAGATTTCAATTTCTCCTTTCAAAATGGTTCAATCACATTGCATTAATAACGAGTTTCAAATTCAGGACTTCAATAAATAATAGAGCATTATTAATTTCACGTCTATTGGGAGAGATCTTATAAAGAAAAAAGAAGGAAATTTAAATTTGCAAGACACGGAGACAGTTCTCACAAGGAAAGTTTATATCATTAAGTAAAATCCAATAAATCTGAAACCACTTAATTTCATCATTCAACACGATAATTCTTTGTTCCCAAAATAAATAATTACATAAATCATGGTAATAAAAATAAATCTATATTTCAAATTTAGGGGTACATACTAGTGCTACAGGAAGTACGGTTGTATCCTAGCTTGTAGATTGAATGAGCAAACAACCAACTTGTTTGTCTAAATTTCAACCAAAATTTTGATGATGAGGATTGTCAATAGATTTATTTATATATGAATCTTTATAACATGCAGGGTTCTAAGGATTTTTAAAAAACTAATTCAAATTCTAAAACTCTATTCCCAATTTCTTCTCAGTTTAATAAAGATCTAATACACACAATTTAGCTATAGGAGAACAAAATATTTCTTTTCAGAAAATTTCACACTACATTATTCATCAAGCACTGAATCTAAAATCTTTTTTAAAACTAAACCATAACATGAATGCAAATTAAAATTCTAATCAAACTTCTCAAAAATTAAATTTAACCACAATTGAGAAGAAGAAAAAGAGTACCAAGTAAAGAAAAGATCTTCGTGATTTATAGGATTCCTCTTATCGATTCTCTCTGTGTGTTCTTTCTCACTATTTTTCTCCTCCCTTCTAACACAATTTCCCTCTATTCTGGTTTCTCTCCCCTTTTCTATGTATCCTCCACTCACTTTTTCTATTGTGTTTTCCCTTGTGCAATCTGAGGGTCCTCCCTTATGTCACATTTTTCCTTCTTATCTCTACATGTATTGTATATTTCATCCTCCCTCTAGTAAAATTGATGCCTCTCCCTTTTTAACCTCCCTTTCCCTTCGAAATGGGTTCCCCTTCCCCTTTAAATACTCCTCTCCTCCATAACTACAGAGCGGGCCTCCTACTAATTTGGTGTGTGTATGGAGAAAAAGTGCAACCATATTTTTTTTCTATTCTCCTTAATTTGCATGCCTCCTCAAGTTGTTTCCTCCATTAAAATCACTGCACATCCTACCCAACTTCCCCCTTTTTGGCACATGTGCAAAGAGAAGAAGGCGTGACTTTCTGCATCCCTTGTTATCGCATGAATTTAGTCTCCTAGTGGGCATCCACTTGGAGATCATGGTGTCAGTTCCTTCATTTATGTTTTTTTATAAAGATTCCTCTATCTCTCTCAGTTGCATAAATTTTTTCTCTTATAAATAGTCTCCTCTAAATGTAAAAATTATAAGCCGCCTTGCCTCCAATCCAAATCAAAGTTGACGTAGCCCTTATTTCTCCTTTTTTTCTTTCTAACACCTAGCTCCTTGGCTAGTTGTGTGCGCAACAAATTAGGAACATGGAAAAGACTGGCATGTTTCCTCTCTTTGCTTATGTAGTTGAGCTAGTTGGGAGGCATGATTGGATGATTACATCAACTTTTGTTTGTGAAGTGTGGAATTTTACTAATTAATAGAAATATGGGTTGTGACATCCTTCCCCCCTTAAACAATGCATCATCCTAATGCTTTGATAAAAAAAAATTGTAATCATATCTAAAGAAAAATCAAGAAACTCACACTTACAAGATTTATAATTTAACTTCCATTATTCAAATATTAAAGGTAATGCATGTATACACTTTTACATTCTAGCAGAAAATCAACAAGATTCAATTTCATTTGCTTACATAAAGTCAAATTTTCATTAGTTATGCATTGTAGTAGGTACTTGCACCAAAAACAAACACATTTGAAGCAAAAACAAACACACTTGAATCATAATTATTTCAAGAACATTTTCTATGTGAGTGTGTGAATTCCATTACTACCCTTCAATTTTACAAATTAGAGTTACCTCTCTCCAATAATATTCCCCCTCTATTATAATATGTCATTCCATCTATGCATACATAGGAACAACATCAAAGCATTAATTCATGTCACTGTCATAATCAAAATTTAAAATCTAACATTCTCATAACTCAATGCTTTCAGAAATAACCTACATGATACTCTTAAGTAGAAACAAAGTACCCACATACGTTCTTTCTTACTATACCTTATCGTGGTATCACAATAAATTGAGCACATTTCTGGTTGATTTGGATCCATGTTCTTGGCATATTTTTATTTATATACTCACAATATTTTTATCCAAATCATAGTCTCAATACTTCATAAAATAAAAATTCCAATATTCTATATTCAAGAGAAAAGAGTCATTTGAAGATTGCAACTTTTCAACTAAAATATTCTTTAAATCACAAATTGATCACAAGTAAGTAAATCATTCATATGTACCATCTAATATGTGATAGTCACTAAATGAGAACATCATTCATACATCCTCGTCAATAACCTGAAAAGATTAGTAGATCCATTTTTTCATTTATGTGACCTAGGCCCTCATACCCATCTCGTCACAACAATATTTCAAAAGAAAATTTTAACTCATTTCATCATAGCCTTTATATTTCATCTCTAAAATAATATAAGTCGTATAAGTATTACATCTTATTATGAATAAACATTCACATTTTCATCAATGTAATGCAAGTGTGCTTCATCTAAGCATAAGCATCCAAATAAATCCTGATAATTCATCACCATATAAATTCAACACATCAATATATGTTATACATCTATAACAATGCATCCAAAAACATAACCGTAAAGTTTAATCATGAAACAAGAAACTACATTGTAATTGGACATTTTTCCTTATATAAGTCCTTGTCTCCTATGCCATTGGACAGTCATTCATCCATCTATAAATCTTGAGATGGGAGTGTGGCTCAGATGCTTGTTTTTTCTATCCACTAATCTTTACACTTCTTTGGGATTCTACCTACTCGTAGAATTCCTAGCCCTGCAATTCCCAACAAATAAAAGGTAGGAGGTGTCTAGTGCAGCCATGAAACTAACTACTTTCCACATATGTCTAAGTATAACTAATCATGGATGAGGTAGGGAGATGAAACATAGGGCAGCATATTTATGAAAACATATGTGAACAAGCCTTGGCCAAAGCATGTTAATACCATATTTCTACTAGCAGGTAGAGTTAATCTTCTACGCTTCCATGTTTTTTCCATATTCGGAACCCCTCACCTAAAGGTAATATTTCCAATTCTCATACAATGTAAGCAAAAAGATGCAATTCATGCATTTTATATAATTTCCTTTCATGCAATAATACATTAAACAAGAGCATGTAAATCATACAACAATCAACTAATCAAAATAATTATGCCCTTCATCAAATTCATCCTAAGCAATCACATAATTTCAACCATCTAGTCAAATAAACATACACATACAAAGGAGGTGTTGACCTTTTTGTCAAAAACACCAATAGTGCTTCATAACCAAATAACTCTATTCTATTTCCATAAAAAGATGGTGACCTACTCATCAGTCATCAAATCCATCAACTAATACATCTATTTGAAGCACCTCATAATAATTTAGTGCAAGGTCTCAAATATAATCATTCATGTCTAGTAATTTCATATAATGTCAAAAAAAAAGTGTTTTCCATGGATTTCATCATTCTGTGAATATCCATGCAATGCTCCTCATAGCATCAAAACTCACATCAAATAATATCAACCAATGTTAATTATTTCATACACTGCATTTCTAATATACACAACCATTTGCATGTCAATTCAGTTGAATCATTTCATAATAGTTGAAACATATTTCAAGTAACATATGAATGCAAGATTAGGTATGGTATGTTCTTCACATTCTACTCCCTTTTTAAAATCTATCAATGTTATATGTTGAACATGATAGATGACATTACTTCACATCACAAGACTAGCAACATATTTAACACATTCTAGCCACCACAAGATCATGAGAAATCACAATTTTAAAATTTCACAAATTTCAATTCAAAACCTCAGGGATCATGTAAGAAGAATAAAAAAGAACTGTGAACAAAATCTCAATTGATTGAAAAACTCAAAATTGGTGGCTAGGTGTCACAAGAGAACTTAGAATTTCAAGCTAGTCCTTCACCACTTTCAAAATTCATCAAATTTCAAAATAAAACATCAATTGAAAACCAAAATCACATTTATAGAGTGACTAACACTAGCCACAAGGAGGGAGTAAATTCTACACATCACCATGCATCCAAGGTACACTAAAGAACATGACCATACTTCTAGAACATAAATCACAAGGTTTACATCATCATGTAATAGCGCATTCAATTACCTTAAACAACATTGTTCTATCCATTAAAGCCAATCCACATGAATTCATTAATTCTCTCTTCTTTTTTTTAAATCTCTTTCCATGCAAAGTAAGACTTATAAATATATTTTTACAAATTTTCTATGAATTTCTATTTCATATATAACATGTTGAATTCATCTTCCCAAAATTATTTCATAAGGTTCTAGTATTAAAATACTTTCACAACACTTGCAAATATACATTACAATAATACATGTTTCCATCATTTATCACAAGCCAAGTCCTAAATTCTGGCAAGCTCTCATACCTTTATTGCATAACCATCATTATTTAACTATAAAATATCTCATAAAATTTTGTCTTCTTTCTTTTCTACACTAATGTGTAGAAATAGGCATTAATTTGTTTTTAAGTGTATCCCACACATAATGTACCTCATAATTTTTCACATATTATAATATTTTGGAATATAAAAGAAGAATTAATCACACCACTCAATGGTAGATAGTTGCCAAGCTCACATAACTGTTTCAAAATTTTATAGTTTCAAGAGCAACCAGGGACATTCAAAAAATTTCACACATGTAAGAAGTATTCTCCCTCAAGTGTCTATTTCCCACTAAAACAACAAACATCCTATCCTTTCCTATCAAGATAAACTAAGATTGGAAGACACTCTAGTCAATCCAAGGAACCAGAGTTATATTCATAGACTAGGCATTAATCGACTCACAATTTTTGTGACTAAGGGTTGCAACTAAGCATAGTGAACTCAAGGCCCTAGTATGGAACCCAAAGCTCTGATACCATATGTAAAGACTAAAGTTACAACACAAAAGCCACATCAGTAAAACTTGTAATACAAGGAATTTGATCAACAAGTCAAAGGTTGAATGCATAAGTTGACAAGATACCAATAGATTCCCTCTAATATCAGAATAAAAGAAGTACAATTATGACCAAAAATATCAAAATAATAAAGAATACATATGTCCAAAGGTAAGTGGAATGTTTTTGAATAAGGTAAAACAAGGTTTTGAATCGGCCCTGAAACCATATACATTCAGTTTTTGGAGGGAACTGTAACCCAGATCTTGAAGATTGGAAGAATAAGCTCAGAACTAAATGAAAAAGCTAGAGAAAAGGATAAACCTTACAGCACCCCTCCAGCACAAGAAGCCAGTAGAACTACCAACAACACAATATCAACACAAGAACTGCAACCAAAAGAAATAGATAGAGAAAGGCATGGGCTGCTAAAGCCAAAAGTGTAAAGCCCTCGCTTTACAACACCATCATATATTTAGGGTAATCAAGCTCCCTAGACCATACATAAGGTTTTTGATGGCTCCCATAACCAAAATGGATTTTAACAACCAACAAAACTGGTAGGCAGACTAGTCCACCCTATCAGAACCAAACCAAAGGAGAAATAATAGCTTAAACATATGAGCAAGAAAATCTTTAGCTGCACCATAGCATTTAGGGTTTTGAATGGCTCCCCCAACCATTAACAAGGAAATGGGAATGAGGATGACTCCCCAAACCACCATATCACAATTTTCCAAAAATAAGAAAAGACCATCAAGGATCTCTGGCAACAACAGGACTCTCCAGCAAAGGTTGAGTTCAATAGGGTTTTGAAAAGCTCCCCCAACCTTTTGAACCAAACCAAAGAGATAATAGCAGGTTAAATAATTGAGCAAGTAGAGCTTCAGCTGCACCATTACATCTAGGTTTTGAAAGGCTCCCCCAACCTTAAACAATGAAATGGGTATGAGGAAGTCTCCCCAAACCACCAAATCACATTGAAAGAAAAAATAGTAGCTTAAAGAAGTGAGCATGTTAAGCTTTACTTGCACCATTACATCAGGGTTTTGAAAGGCTCCCCCAACCTTAAACAAAGAAATGGAAATGAGGATGACTCCCCAAACCCCCAACTTACAACCTGCCAGTAAAAGGATAAGGCCTTCAATGTTCTCTGGCAAAAATAGAACCCTCCAGCAATGGCCAAGCTCACTAAAAGTACTCCAACCCACCTCTTCCATCCAACAACAAACCACCTTAATAGGCTGAGCCTCCACCTTAGAAGGAACTTCCATCTCTATAGGAAGCAAGAAAGAGGTCTTAAGAGGAAAAGGAATCTTCACCTCAAAAAGAGTTTCCACCTCAATAGAAAATGGGATAGAGGAGTAAAGAAAGGGAGCATCCTTCGGCTGCCAAAGAGCTCTAGTGTGGAACCCCACCTCAATAGGGATCCCACTCTGAACCACATCAGAAGACCCACCACCATTCTCCCACAAAAAAGAATAGAGTAGTGGAGCCCAAAAGAAAGCCCTCATAAGAGGGTCCCAAGATAAGGCCACATCAAGAAGATCCCAACCGATGAACCACTGCATTCACCCACCATCTCTTGCCCCCTGAATGGGAAAAGGTCTTTTCCACACTAGAGAGATGAGGAAGAAAACCCCCCCAAGACCAAACAAATGCAGAGCACCCAGACCCTAAGCACAAAAGGCTCGAGGAAGAGAGGGAAACCCCCACAAAATCGGCAGTCCCCACCAAGGAAACCCACATTCCCTCATCATCATCATCATCTTCTGAACCAGTCTCCAACTCTATCAAGCCAGAGACCCCACCCGCACTGCTTCCACCCACTCTGCTACTACTCCCGCATGTCATTCCCTCTTGACATGTCGTTCCTGCTCTGCTACCATTGCCACTACTGTTACTGCTCGACATTGCCCAAGGTAAGTTGAATGTTGACTATCTATCGAATGTAGTAATGGATTCACAATAAGAGATTTCCCATCGAGTATAAACAAGTACAAACTATCAAGTCAGGATAACAACCCAATAGATTCTCGACCAACTAATGAATCACATAACTAAAAGATAAAGATTAGATCAAAATATGTACTTACATATTAATGACAAAAGTAAAAAACAAAATTATCAAATACCACCATGTTGAATACAAAGAAGTGTATTGCACTGTAAAGGAAAGTCCTTCATGAAAGAAGCTTCACAAACCTATTCAAAAAAGTCAACTAGGGTGAGAATATTGTGGGAGTGCATTTCCACCTTACCTGTCGGTCGTTCCCTTTGATCTTCAACTTGTAGATTTATACTTTGATGGATAACCTTAATGATACTTTGACTCTATCACCACTCCAAAGTCTACAAGGAAGAGGGCCAATTAACAAGGATCAACAATGAGATCCTCCTACACTTTGAGCCTTAATGCTTAGGTGGGTGTACCCTTGACTCACTTCTCCAAAGGAGTCTCAAAACAATATACAACTATGTCCTTTACTAACTGACTGAAAGATATTATCATTTAAATTTGGGTGTGTGGTTGATGACAATGAAATGCCTCTAGAGAATGGATCAGTGCCTTAACCTAGGGCAAAGAGTCACCCAATTACATACATTAGTTGAAGATCTTAAATCAAACACTCTTGGGCTTAGGATAAGTGCTTTGCCTATTACCCCTCTCCCTCAAACACTAGGACATCAAATTCTTATTTGGTTGTAAACTCACTGAACTCACCTAGAAGACTTTAATCCTAACTTTGTTAGGAACGTAGAGATGACTTCACAATACTCTTTGTTTACCATATGCTAATACACTTTGTGATACTAACATATATGAGCTCAGAACCAAAATAAGAAGACATACACAAATGTAAGATTGGAACTCAATGGCATTCTCATTAACATATTCAGGATCAATATACAATCAAAGCAACACAAAGATAGGAAACAGACCCAAAATCCAGCTCCTCTTTCCTCAAATGTTCATACAATCACAACCACTGGAACTGACCAAAATTCAGAATAGAACCTTAGGACCGAACCCTTACTCTATCAAAAAACTAACTACTTATACCCCTAGTCACCTTGGAATCCTCAAAGAGGATGCATCAAGCTTCGGGTGACTAGGGTTAGGGTTTCAACTACCCAACCAATCAAAATAGAACAAAAGTTATTGTAGGGGAAGAAACACAAGCAACCCAAAGAAAATGAATCTCAGATAGATCTACCATCATCAAAATTTGTGAGAACAGTACAGAACACCAAGGAATTGCCATGAAAACCAGTCAAATCGGCCACCTGCAAACACACCTCGTGCACAAAACCACATTTCTCCTGGTACAAAAACATCATGCCACTAACCATAGAGACCCTTGGATCAGTCAGCAATGACCAGTGCCACCAAACCAATCAAAATCAGCTACTAAAACCATAAATTTTGGTACTTCCTGTTGCTAGAAACCCTCTGTAAATTTGAATTTGAATTTCAACGGCTATTTCCATGGCGCCAACAGTAAATCAGTTGTCCAAATTTGAAATTAGGTCAACTTTAAGTCCTAACCATCAGATCCTTCCTTTTCATAGGCTTTATGATTTATCTTTTAAAAAAGACCCCAGCCACATTTAGCGAACTAGTGACTGAAGACCTTTCTAGTTCGTGGAATACTTTATCTCTCTGCCAATTAGTTTAGCAGTTACGTGAACACTTGTTCACCGAATCGCCAGTCAATTTAGAGCACTACCATTTTTCTTCATGAACGAGAGAAACCTTTTGAAATTTTTTGGGCCGCTAAACACTTTTGTCAGAATTGCTAAGACCTTAGACCCCCGCCTGGGCCTGCTTTATTCCACATGTCGCTGCACCATTCACCACAATTGCTCGGTCACCACTGACACATCCAAGTAAGATTCAAAATCAATGGATGGCACATGATCTCATGGGGTAGGAATATTCCTTGAGATCATGAGCTGACCGTAGATTGAAAAGCCTTCTCTACAAGCCCCACTAACAAGATCCTCCTCAGCAACATGCCAACCAATAAGAAACTACCAACTGAGTACACGTAGCAGTGGACCCACATCACTTTATTACCTCTGAGAAAAGAAAAATTGATGGCTAGTGTAAGATCTCAAACCTCTGACACATCCCATGAGAACTTACGCCTGTCATCAATTCTTTGCAGATGTCAGGACCCTCTGATAAGCTAGAAACCTAGGTCCCACTAACACATGCCCAATCATAACCACGCAGACCAATCAAAAGTGAACACTCCAAAAACACTTGGCAAATGGTCCCACTAACACAACCAATAAGAAAGCTCCAAGTGTAACACCTGTCAGCGGACCCACAATAGTCATCCTGCACACATGGAGAATCAGACAGCTGGCATATAATCTCATGGGCTCAAAAGATTCTTTGAGATCATGCACCTGCCGTAGATTCTGAATCTTTGCCATCGTCAAGAAAGCCTATCCCCACCCTGCCACATAAGATCCTTTGATGAATGAGAGACTGCCATGTCACAAAATCTGGCAAGCGAACATGTAACTTTTTCTTCACTCACAGGTCCTTCTAACAACCCTACCATATCATCATTTATCTCAGCCAATAAGGAACTTCCATTTGTGCTTATGTGGCAGTGGACCCACCCATCTGAAGCATTACGTCATGAAAAGGAATCAACAGCCGGTGTAAATTCACAAGCCTCTGACAAATCTTATGAGAACTTATGCCCCTCGTTGGATTTAGATGGTGTCAGAGCCGAACCCAGGAAATGCTAAGCCGAAACATAGGAAAAATTTAGCGCAGGGACTTAGGAAGAATTAAATCACTAGGACTTAGGAAATAATTAAAGGGGACCCCACCAGACATAAAAACCTAACCGCCAAACAATATAAAAGGTCATTTTAAATAACACATGCAGATTTAAGGATTTAAGTCACCAAAAAGGTAACGACGAAAAAGAACAGGGCTAGGGCATTTGAATTTTTTCCACCCAACGGCTAGTTTTTGAATTTTTGCTTAGGGTTTAAGGCTAGAGGCATGAAAAACACTACAGAGGCCAGGGGAAAGATGTGAGGCCCACCTTCGGCCCACATAGTGATCCCAATTTTGAGACTTAGCATTTCATTTTGATTATGTTTTTGGAGATACTTGGACTCTTTCGATCTACTGTTATGTTGTGATGGACTCGTTAGAATTCACATTTTGTTGACTCTGTATGTGGATCCATGATGAGTGGATTTGGATTTGATCATGTTAGACTATATACTTTCGTTGATCCTGTGCAAGGATCCATGCTTAGTAGTTTCAGATGTGATTATGTTAGATGCTATTATTATCTTTTTATTATGAGAACCTGATGACTATCTGATGATGATAATAGACTATAGATAATCTTGATTTCATTTGAATTATGCTATTGAATTACAAATTGAATTATGAAAATTAAATTATGAATTATATAGGCAATTGAAGTAATAACTGAGTTATGAAAATTGAATTTACTTAATGTGGTTATTGAATCCTAAATGATTACGTGTAGACAACTGAATTATGACATTTCATTCTAGGTGAGCGAATGACCAATTGAATTGTGTTAGATCATTACTTTTTGTATGACTCCTTGTATGCAATTGAGCTAAGATTAATGTGTAGATATTACATCTTGTATGTTATATATGATGGTTTTCTTCCTTGAATTACTGATGCTGCATTTAGGTTTTGCAGGTGGAAGGACCATGGAAACATTCAGGGAAACCACATTGAATACTTGTGCTATCAGTAAAGCCAAGGCCCCGTCTATTGAAGAGACCAAGGCCTCATTGTGAAGTGTTTTATTTTGTAACCGTAATGTGATTGTATGTGTAGGATTGTTAAGTGTTGAAATATGTTGGACATACCTTAATTGTGATGTTAATTATGTGAGTGTCACTTGACACTAGAGTTATTGTTAACTAGGGTATGTCGTGTGATTGGAGTGTGAGAGCAAGTCCTAGAAGATTACTCAAGGGGGTATTTTAAGTGTAACCTCTTATCTTAGGATCCCTAAGTCAAGTCATACCTTACATTTTCGTGCTTTAACTAAACCATGGCTTTTGGAGGGTTAAATGGGACCCTAGGGGGTAGTTTCATACATTTTTAGGTAGCCCATTCCTTGTACCCATAGGTTAGGGGTAATTTTAGCATGGGAAAACCATATGTTGACCTTTTGTCCCCTCCAATAGTGCCCATTTAATCTTGCACGAAATTTCAACTTGCATGATGGACCATCTTAATGAGGGTTGTGGAGAGTTGGTTGGGGGAGTCCCTTTTAGTAGAACTTTTAGAGGGGTTTGGGTTGTTCACCCACTCTCTACCTTTAGAGACCACTAAACTTGGAGAAGGAAAAAAGATGAGGATAGAAGAAAGAAAAAGCTCAAAACTTCATCATTTTGCATTGGATCATAGGTTGGAGGATCTTGCTCTTCATCTCTTTCATTTTGTTGTAGATGAAACTTGTAGATGTAAATTTTGTTAAGTGTCTTAGCTCCCCATGGTTGGTCATGGTGAGAGCATGAAATGGCATTGTGTTTTCTTTTGTGATTGGATTTTGGGTTGTATACTCTCAAATTCACTCACCCTTGGGAGGGAAGAGAAATCGAGAGGGGGTGTGGAAATGGAGGCAACTCCATGTGTAGAATCTCCTCCATGTGTGAGGAAAGATGAACTTGGGTGAGTGATTTTCCCCAAGAAACCTTGCATTTAGCCCGTGTGGCAATGGGGGTATAAGGAGGAAAGATGAACTTGGGTGAGTGATTTTCCCCAAGAAACCTTGCATTTAGCCCATGTGGCAATGGGGGTATAAGGAGGAAAGATGAACTTGGGTGAGTGATTTTCCCCAAGAAACCTTGCATTTAGCCCGCGTGGCAATGGGGGTATAAGGAGTGAAGATTGGCCATGAGAGCCTTGTATGAAATTTAGTTATATGGGTCCATGTGTGGCCTTGTTCTTGTATTGCAATGGTTGTCTCCATGGGTTGTCCACCCACACCCCATAAAGGATATTCATGGGATTTCCTTAGTTTCTTTCACCTTGAGGGATTTTGGGATTTTCATGTGTTTATGTTCTTGTTGTGTTTGTGTGTGAGTGTTTGTTTCCCATTCATTGTGGTTTCCCCAAGCTCGGGGGTGGCCTCATGAGAGGCCTAGGATGGGAGGTGAGCTTCCCATGGTCGCTTCCTTTGCCTTGTATATATTTGCAGATTTGTGGAAGCTCAAAGAGGAGCTATCATGGAGGTCTTCATCTTTTGGATGGTTGAGAGAAGACATCCCTTTTATTCCATTGTGAATCATTCTTTTTATTTAGATTTCATTTGATGTAAAAGAGAATGTAATGCCTTTCATTTGGAGCTATTGTGAAGATGAAATGGATGAGAGACTGTTATTATCTTGTTCTTTCATTGTGTGGAATTGTTCATTGCAATGCTTTGTTGAAACTAGGATGTTGTAAACTTTATTGATGTATTTGTAAATGAGTTGAAATGGATTTCTTTATGTTAAGATGAATTCTTGCAAACATGATAAAAGATCTCTCTCTCTCTCTCTCTCTCTCTCTCTCTCTCTCTCTCTCTCTCTCTCACGATAATTGAAAAATAATCTCTCTTTGCAAATGAGTTATCCACAATGATAGATTAAATATTGTAGCAATTTCATTATGCTTCCATATTTGGATTGATATATGAATATCGTAGTATCATATATGATGAACTAAATGTAATGATCATTGAAAACAATCTCTAAATGTGACTCATATCTCACTTTTAGTTCTATAAATTGTAATGGAACAACTATGAACAAATGATCATGTTAGTTTCTACGTGGAAATCTCATTCGGTTGTCAATCAACTATATTTAATCCTTATTGATACACTATCAAATTTAAGACTATAGACTTCCTAATGCAATAATGAAACAAATAAAATGATAATATTCTACTCATTGTTGAGAAGGAAAAAGATAATGTTCTCATACTTAGAAGAATTCTATTTCATAGAAAATTTGGCTTTCTATTCTCTGGAAATTGTATGGGAAAAGAATTCCCATACAATCTCTTACCACAGTCAATTTTATATATTAAATCCTGCCACCTCAATATACATTAAACAAATAAATTATTAATCTACTTTACCCCCTTACCTTATTTAATATCTTCCCCTTATCTAGGCGCATGTGGAGGGATGTCTAGTCTTTGATTTAAATTCAAACCTTTTTATTGGTCAAGATAGTGTCCTTGTGTGACACATCATCAAGCTTCTCCCTCATAACTTCACCATATATGGCGCAGGGTATGGTAGCTCTTCCCATATATTAATATATGTCTTGCACTTTTGATTAATGCTCCTGTCATTATCCACATCACCCTTGAGCAGCGTGAGTTTTGGTTGGGTCCCACTACCCATACTAACTTCCTTGGGCGCCACCCTTTGTTGACTTTTTAGTCCCCTTAGCAAGGCTGTTTTGATTGGAAATTAAATTCTCTTACCTTCCTTTAGCTTAGCATGGGGGCGCACTCCCATGCTTTAATACTCTTGTCCCCTCCCTTAAATGGCGCCAGCTTTTGGGAGACCTTTTCAACCCCCTTAAACAGTGCACCCTCTTCCTTGCCTTGTGATGTTGACTCCTTATCTTGGGCACGTGGATTGGGGGAGATTTCTAGGGAGCTAGGAAGTGGCATAGGGAGCTAGGCTAGGAAGCTAAGGAGATAGGAAGTAGCTTAGGTTGTTTAGGTAGTTTAGTTTATTGTTAACTTAGTTTAGGTTGTTAGTTAATTATGTTATTTTGAAATTAATGTTTTGTTAATAACAATAGATAGTTATTATTTCAGCAATGTTTTATTTATTATTTGTTAATTACAAAATGTTCAATATTATGAATTATATAATATGTATATATTATTAATTAATATATTATAATTTATTAATTAATTAATAACTATATTAATTGATTAATATATTATAATTATTAATTAATTTTATATATATAATATTTAATTATAATCATTGATTTAATATCATTAAATAATGTTTCCTTTAGATTTATTAATTAGTTAATAGGTGCATTGATCTATTGGAATAATGTAACCATTAATTGAATTAATATGTACTCATTTTGAACAGAAATTAGTATAGACAATTATTGAAATTTATATTCAATATTTTTCATTAGCTTCCAATTTAATTTTCATAATCGAATTGGTCTTGAAATTTACATAATTGGAAATGGTTAACCTATCTAAAGAATAACATTATCAATAAACATTCTATTCCTCTTAGATAATCTAAAGGACTAATAGATTAACGTTTGACACAATTGATCGTCAAGTTGATTAACGAACTTTGATTATATTGAATTTCATCTAGCATCCTTCGGGAAACAACTTGTTGAGGTTTGACCTCTTGTCACTTTGGGACTTTGTCATTAGCACTTTTGTCCCGCATCGTGAACGTGGAACTTATAACCTTTTAAAAAAAAATTTGTTGGTAGTGTTTTGGCCCGAACTTTGGGCATTACAAAAGATGATGAGGCCATGAAAATTTTTTTGAGTGATAACACTACCATGAATCATTAATGCTTCTCCAAAATCCTTCCTGACATGAAGGATACCCATCCCATCTAGAATTAATCTAATAAAGTAAAACTAAAGAGTAATGGAATATTTGCTACTTGATACATCCACATTTAATTTCCAATATAACATGTCATGGACTCCAAAAGAAAACCTTGTAAATCTACTTTCATTTCATACATATGAAAAATATTGTGCATAGATTCTCATTTAGTGCATAGTACATCATGTTGCATGGGTGCATTCAACATACATAAAGGAACATAACAAAATCCTTCCCCTAACTATCAAAAACATGTCAAGCTCATACATTTCCACCAATATCTCTTTTAGTTCAAATGATATTTATAACTTGAATTCATCATAGTACATAGAGAAAACCCAAGAATACATGTATAAAAAATTCATTTCATAATGAAGCATAAACTATAACAATGATTAATAGGTACTTTGCAAATAGGTCTAACGAATTTACATGTCTAAGCATTCCTTCATATATCTACACATTAATATTTGACTTTCACCAATTTTATTTTCTGTACTAATGTAATAAGAAATAACCATATTCTAAATCATTATCATCAAGACATGGATAAACCAAATGCATTAGTTAGGTATATAAAATTAGAAGTATCAACACTTTCTTAATCAACATGTTGAGATCTCAATTCTTGCTCACTCACATACATAGATATACCAAGAGATTATTTTAAAAGAAGGAACTTTCAATAATGGCACAGGAAGAAACAAGATTTTATGATACTTTAATCATATTTTAAGTTTCACCAACAAGTACACATGTATTCAATTTTCAATATAATTTTATCATAGACTTTATAAGATATACTTAATTAACTTGATTCCATTCAACAAAGTGGTTATCTCCCACTTAGAAATCCATGTTTAAAGTTTGAACGTATGAAGTTCTATGCAACTCTAATTTTCGCAATAAAATCTCCCCTAAAATGATAAATTATCCACCTAATAGTGAAGATTCCAATTTCTCATTTCAAAATTGTTCAATCACATTGCATTAATAAGGAGTTTCAAATTTAGGACTTTAATAAATAATAGAGTATTACTAATTTCATATCTATTGGAAGAGATCTTATAAAGAGAAAAGAAGGAAATTTAAATCTGCAAGACATGAAGACAGTTCTCATAGCATGAATAATATATCCATATACGTCAAGAAAATTTTATATCATTAAGTAAAATCCAATAAATCTGAAACCACTTCATTTCATCATTCAACATGATAATTCTTTTTTCCCAAAATAAACAATTCCATAAATCATGGTAATAAAAATAAATCTATATTTCAAATTTAGGTGTACATACTAATGCTAGAGGAAGTACACTTGTATCATGTATTGTAGATTGAATGAAAAAATAGCCAACTTGTTTGTTTGTAAAATTTCAACCAAAATTTTGATGATGAGGGTTGTCAACAGATTTCTTTGTATATGAATATTTATAACATGCAGTGTTCTAAGGATAAAAAAACTAATTCAAATTCTAAAAGTCTATTCGCAATTTCTTCTCAGTTTAATACAGATCTATTACACACAATTTTTTTATAGGAGAAAAAAATATTTCTTTTCAAAAAATTTCACACTACATTATTCATCAAGCAATGAATTTAAAATTTAATTTATAATCAAAATTCTCTAAAATTAAATTTAACCATAATTGAGAAGAAAAAAATGAGTACCCGGTAAAGAAAAGATCTTTGTATATTATAGGATTCCTCTTATCACTTATCTCTATGCCTTCTTTCCCACTATTTTTCTCCTCCATTCTAAGATAATTTCCCTATGTTCTGGTTGCTCTCTCCCTTTTCTCTGTATCCTCCACTCACTTTTTTTGTTGTGTTTTCCCTTGTGTGATCTGGGGGTCCTCCCTTATGTCACATTTTTTTCCTTCTTATCTCTCCTTGTATCTTCTATTTCATCCTCCCCCCACTAAAACTGGCACCTCTTCCCTTTTAACCTCCTTTTCCCTTTGAAATGGGTTCCCCTTCCCCTTTGACTAGTCCTCTCCACCTTAACTACAGTGCAGACCTCCTACTAATTTGGTGTGTGTAAGGAGAAAAAGTGCAACCATATTTTTTTCTATTCTCCTTAATCTCCACATCTCCTCCAATTGTTTCCTCTATTAAAATTGTCGCATGTCCTCCCCAACTTCCCCCTTTTTGGAACATGTGCAAAGAGAAGAAGGTATGACTGTCTGTGTCCCTTGTTATCACATGCATTCAGCCTCCTACTAGGCACACACTTGGAGATCATGGTGTCAATTCATTCATTAACATTTTTTATAAAGATGCCTCTATCTCTCTCAATTGCATAATTTTTTTCTCTTATAAACAGTCTCCTCTAAATGCAAAAATTATAAGTCGTGTTGCCTCCAATCCAAATCAAAGTTGATGCAGCCCTTATTTCTCCTTTTTTTCTTGCTAACACCTAGCTCCTTGGCTAGTTGTGTGTGCAAAAAATTTGGAACACGGTTATAAAGACTGGCACACATATTCTCCTTGCTCATGTAGTTGAGCTGGTTGGGACGCATGATTGGAGGATTACATCAACCGTTGTTTGAGAAGAGTGGTAGTTTACTGATTAATAGAAAGAATGGGTTGTGACATGGCAACGGTTCTATGTGTGTAATATAGAAATGATAATAGCTCGGCAGGTAGTTATAATGGCTGCCATGATTTCACGTGCAAGTATGGAACGTAGGGCATCTTTTCCAATTCATTGCTTCACATAGCTTGATGGAAGCACATTGTATAGAGGCACAATAGAATCTCTATTTTGGGATTTTAGTTCAAAGATTTTTCATTAGAATTTTTTCATCACAAGGGGATCCAATTTGCAAAACTATATTATTAACATGTTCATAACTATTAGTAGTAGTACCTACATTCTGAGATCTTTCCATTTTAATTTTTTCTTAAAATGAAAATCAATGTATCAGACTATGCTTCAAGGATTTTATTGTATTTTATTTCTATTTTTTAATCATCTAAGTCACTTTTCAATGTACAATTTGATGAATGTAGCTATTTTCTACTTAGTTTTCTGATCTTTTATGGTGATTGATACGATCTAGTGGGTAATGAAACTATTAGAAACATAGAACAGTAGATTAAAAATAGAGAAACTAAACTTGTAGCTTATTATTCATCATTGGAAATTATAAATACAGATCCTATAATAATGCTAATACACATGAAAACAAACTAGATATGACTAACAACTAAGTGGAACTTATTAATAGCTAACTAAGAATTATGGACAGCAAACTCAAACACATTGGACACCTAATCCTATTTGATGACTTATTTGTTTATGTTGGATCATTAATTCCAACACCCCTACTTAATGTAACAACATCAACATGAAATAAAAAATAATGCATTATGTAGAAACTATTCTTTAAAAATAGTTCATAGACCAGTAAGACTTCTTCAAGTTGGTCCCACTTGCTAGTATAGTCATGTAGCTATCATACAAGCTTCAAACACCATTGGACACCATTTACACATGAAATGCTTCATAGCCCTTGTAAAGGTATGATGCTAAGCTTCCATATTTTCATATCTCCCCTAAACTATTGGATACCAATCCCCACATGCATGTCTCATAACCCCAATGAGGTATATTTTCTCTGATTCATTAGCACCTTAGACTATTGAGCATTACTCTAGTCTCTATTGCATCCTTTACCATCTTAAAAGTATTAGTTTTCTCAAAATAAAATAATTTCTTCATCCTCAATGAGATCATCATTAACATCAATATCACTTGGTTCTTCACCATGCCTTGTCTCCTTGATAGCTTCTTCTCTAGCTTATTCTAGAAAAATAGAAGGTCTTAAGCGCACACACACAATAATTTTTTTAACAGGAAGATGGATTTGATACCATATTAGATAAAAAGAATAGCAGATTAAAAATAGAGAAACTAAACTTGCAGTGCATATTATTCATCATTGAAAATTATAAATATATAGTGATATGAATTCACCAAGATCCTATAATTATGCTAATACACATAACAACAAACTAATACAATTGACAGCAAACTAGATATGACTGACAACTAACTGGAACTTATTGACAGCTAACTAAGAATTATGGAAAGCTAACTCAAACACATTGGACACCTAATCCTATTTGATGACTTATTTGTTTATGTTAGATCATTAATTTCAACAGAAACCATGTTATGTTCTTGTTCCATCACCTATTATACCACAATCTTAAATCATATTATACTTTATAAAAAGAAATGATTTAAAGTGTTATAAAAGATTTGTATCTAGCGCATCACTTTAGCATTTAATTTCTTTACATTTCTCTCTCTTCTCTTTCCTTCCCCCAAAATATGAATATTTGGCTTCTAAAATCCCAAAGGTCATTTCAAAAATCACATCTAAGTCCCTCATTTGTCAAACTTCTGAACTTCCCACAAACAAGTCCAAACTTTGGAGGTAAACAGTCATGGATTTTTTATTCTATATATATCATTATTCCTAATAATATTTCATATAGTGGAGAGTATTATACCCTCTATATCCTTACTCATGTCAATTGCAATGCTATTTTAACTATGTTTGGCTGATTCTACTAGAAAAGTGTCATTATTGAGGAAAAAATATCCACTAATGGTTCACAAAAAGAGAACTATGTGGTGGGATTATGGAAAGGTGAGTTACTGAGATGGAAGGGGTGAATCATTAACCCTAAAAACTTTTCAATTGAATCTTTGTAGAAATTTAATTCATTAACAGACTATAGCATTTGCATTCATCATACTTTCAATAACATAATTGAAATGTAAATACTTGTAAACTAATCAAATATGCATACATGAAAATTCATACACATAACACTTGTATTTTGGTATTGTAAAAACCCTTGTTAGAAGGTAAAAAGTATGGTGGGGATGGAACCCATAAAGCTTCACTACTGCAGTAAATAAAGTTGTCGGTTAAGGCTACAAAGATTGATCACTTCTAGTGATCTTACCCTGTTAGGAGTAACAAAAAGATTAGCTAGATCTACCTGGTTAGAGGATTTTAGCAACACTTTTCATGTGTGCACTTGGTTAAGATATTTTACATAAGACTGTTAAGTCTACTATGTTAAGAGATTTAAGTCTTCTACAATTGCTAGAGAGTAATAGTGAAGTTTGATCTGGTTGAAAGAAACTTACTTTTCTAATATCAAATCCATTAAGTAGAATAATGAAAACACCTTGTTGTGATGAATATGTCCTTTTGTACTGCTTGATAGCCTTGAACAATTTATGATAAAATTGAATACTCTATCAATGCTTCAACATAACCCTGTCAGATCTTCAAATGTCTCCCAATGGCGGCTACTTCATATGTGATCCCTCTTCAAAATGATATCTTTACAATGCTTTAAATCGTAATGATTTGACCTAATTAGGGTTGTGACACTATCTAGAAAACCTAAGATCAATAGCTCAAATGAATAACCTAGATCATCTTTACATAGGAATCATTGATCATTAAATGATTACATTTGTATTTAATATTCAGCTTGATCTTGGTAAACCATTTTCTAGCTCAGTAAAAATTTGTTCCCCTTGAATTATGTGCCATTACAAACATTTATGTCAACTCTGGATTACTTGGTAAAATTTGTGTCTCTGCCTCGATACTATACTGACACTCGATAATTTTGTGTGCTCAGTGACTACTGTACTCAGTAATTTCTATGTTCGGTGACTACACTTGTATTTATGACCGACTGAACTATCTTGCTCTATTTACTGACTACATGAATGATACTAATGAAAACTCTTAATGCACTTAGGAGTAACATTCTCCCCCTTTGGCATTAGTTACAAAAACATATATGTGTATGCCGAGTACAAAAGTTTGGACTTGAAAATTTTCAAAACTCAAAAATGTGTGAATTGTGTGAACTCCCCTTTTAAACATGCCAAAACAAATGTACTTACAATTTTGCAAATATATTCTGATGGGTTTTCTTGAGAGTGGCGAAGAGCTTTTCCCATTCCTCTTTGATATTTTCTAGAGCAATCTTCTCTAAGCCTACTTGTGCATGCATGTCGAAAATGTTTTCCGTCACTGATATGTCAAGGGTGGAAACTAATCCTTTTCCTTGTTTGTATCACCTTTAAGTGTGGTAGTAACTTGGCGTAAAGCTCTATTACCTATTCTCTTATTTTTTCCTATTCCTTCCTCAACTCTAGTCTCAACCGCTGAATATTTGTAACTTTTGTATAATGCTCATGAAATGCATTTGGTTTGGTTGTTAGACTATTTGCACTATTCTTTAGATCTTCATCTATTTTCTTTATCTTTTCACTAATCTTGGCAGTGAAAGAGTCTATAGTGCATAATTTTTGTAAAATTGTAATAACCATTTGAATAATACTTTCTAATTCGGTCACTACCTCAGAAAATTTTACCTTATTAGCTTCCACTGATTTTTTTATTTTCTTAGTCAATTTGTATTGAATCTTCTTTTCTTCTCTTTCTTCTATCACCTCCTTAGCATCAGTAGTGGGGCCATTGATGGTCTCGGTGAGCAATGCAATTTTGTCAATGATGGGTGCAGTTTCATCTACATTGACATCGGGTGCAACTTGCATTAGTATCTCCTTGACATCTTCTAATACTTGTTTATGCTTACTTTCTTGTCTCAACTTTTCTTTTATTGTTTTTATTGTGCATAATTCACCATATCTCCCTAGTGCTTCAAGATCCAAGTTTCTTGAGTCACATGTGGGTATTTCAATGATTTCATCTAAAGTGACCAGACCTTTGCCATATTTCTTTTTCTTTTTCTTCTCCTTCTTTCTCGATGTAGGAAATTGTCAATATGGCACTAGAGATTTTGTCTCCAGAGTGGACCTTGTTTGTTCAATGGAGACACTTTCCTCCTTGTCCTACCCTTTTACTATTCCCTGAGTCTGAGGTCTTTGGGCTTCTAGCCTAGTACCTATTGTAGAATCATCTACATTTGTCTCATTTTATGCTCCTTTATTATCTTCCTCTTTTCTTTTAGGCTCGATTGTCTCCTTGTTATCTTTCCCACCCTGCTCTTCAGTAGTGTGACTATATTGCTCGGGTGTGTGTTCTTCAGGTTTCCCTTGAGTGGAAATATCTATGACTTGCACTAAGATAGGTAAGTTACCTAGTATCATTGTTGTTTTTGCCTTAGTAGTTCTTTCTTCCTCGGTGTTTTCTGTAGAAATGTTAATATCTTCATCATCTTTACTTCATCATCAGGATCTCCATTAGTGATATCTTCAATTGTCACTTCAACATTCCCAATTATAACTAGTTGCTCGGGAGTATCTAATTTTTCTTCCTCAATATAGCCTACAGGATAGAAATCTTCTGCATATGGCTCATCTTCTAGTTTCTCAGTGTTAGAGAGGTGTATGGGCTCTTTAGTTGGATTGTGTGCAGTTAGATCGACATCATCTGAATGTACTCTTTTACCTTTTCCCTTGACACTCTTCTCGGGGATAACTAGTAATGCAATTTGTTCTTCTTCAACCTTAGCTTTCAAAGTTTTAGTCCATAAATATTTTCTATCTTCATCTACTTCTTCTAGTTTTCCTTGTAAAATTTTTAGTGCTCTTCCCTTCATCAAAAATCTATTTTCATGTTGTTTCATTAAATCCTCAATCTCAATAACAGAAAGATTGGGCATTTCCAAAATTAGAGATCTTTCTCTCATTTTCTTCTCGATATGCAAGGCATAAGTCCATCTTGTTGATACCTTCTCATAGAGTTCTTTTGGAATATAACTTGAAAATTTGACTGGCAGTCTTTTGAACTTGATCATCATGCAAATTATTTCTTCCTCTTGTTTTTCTTGATCCTCGATAGACATATGTACATACCAATTCATTTTAGGGTGAGCTAGTCTACCTGTTTCCTTTATGTTCTTTACTAGCTCATCAATTGATTAATCTTTATTCACAACTACTTTAAATTGACTAATTTCTTCTTCTTCTTCAGATTCAATGTCATCCTTACCTCTTATAATATTTCTCCTCTTTTTAGGTGGCTTGGTGGATGCAGTAGTACCTCTCTTTTTCTAGTAAGTCTTTGTTGGTGTTGGCCTTGTTATTTTTGCAACTCCTCATTTCAGGGGTGGTGAAACACCTGTAGAGGATCTTGTCCTCTCTCGTGTGGGAATCTTTGTCTATTTCCTCTTCCCTTTTTCCTTCACCGATGTAGCCTAAATTTCTTTATCTAACTCGGTCTCCTCTTCATGCTCACTGTTACCAATCAGTATTTTTTCCTCAGTTGCATCTTCAATTGGCTTCTCTTCTTCTTCTTCATCTTCACCAAATTGTTTAGTCAAACTATTTATCATTTTCTTGGATTTTCTTCCCACTTTTACTTTGACTAAGTCCATTTTGATTCTAATCTTAGCTTCTTATAGATTCCAAACCTAGTTGCTTTAGTGTCTTTGGTCTCATCCAAGAGTGCCTTTATTGACCTAGAGGCTCAGTCAATATAAAGTTCATAGCCCATAGGGGTAACCATGCAGTCCTTGGCTCAACTTATTTTTTCAAGGTGCTGTCGGTGTCCACTAGAAAATAAATATCATCTTTGTATTGTTCCACCAGCTGTGAAGGTAGGGTAAAAGCACAAAGTTGTGTCAAGTTTCAGGACAACTTATCAACATAGCTGAATTTGAGTATTTCTAACTAAAATTATTTTTTGTCAAACATATGATCTAGCTAGATTCATTCTAGCTAAGTTAGATAAGTTCTTCACCTTTTCCAATTGGAAATATCTATTAAAAGCATGTTTTATAACAATTACTAAAGAAATAAAATTATTTCAAAAAAGTGATGTTTCAATAACTCTTACTCTTTTTAGTGATATTTTTTTACAAATATAAAAATACCCTTTTTTAGAGCACAGAGTCAAGATTATAATCATATAATTTTTATAATATTTTAATTAGATTTAATATATTATAATTTCAAAATACTCCAAGTAGGTAATTTAACATTCGAGAACAAGATGCTTCAAAAATAGAAAAAAATAGTAAAGCTTATCAAAAAAATTGAAAATTTATATTTAACACTAGAGGAGAGAGTTATCTTCAAGAGTGTGTCATTTATTTTGTGAATGGTTTAGATTTGATAGGGGAAATTTGACACGAGATGAAAACTGTCAATTTCAGGTATGTTTGACTTTGAGTAGTTATATTAGAGAAAATATACATTGAAAACTAATTTTTCTTCTTTTCTGCACTAGCTATACATTTTATCTATGACATATTTTGAAATCAAAGGAAAAAAAGATTATTTGCATATACTTTTTTGTTGCAAACAAGACCCTCATTTTTCAGCATTTTTCAGCAAGTAAAAAATGGACGTAAAAAATTTAAAAACTATGTGAATTCTTATTCAAAAAAAATTTAAAAAATTATAGGCATAAACTTCATCCACTTTTACACATTTCATTAGTTTACATCATCTCCAAATTTTAAACATAAATGCCATTTTTATGTCGTTAAAGTTAAAAAATTTGTGTGTTGTTGGCCTTTTCCTTTATAAAAGTGTGACACAGCTTTGTACTTTTACCCGGTATCCTTCTCCTCTTATGCATTCTTTCTTTAAATTTTCCTAATTAATCATCCATTAATGCTTCAAAATTTTGACCCAAACTCTTTATATATTCATCAATTTGTATGATGACCGGTTTTTTTACATCCCACTATACATTACTAACTGATGGAAATGAATTCTACAAATAGAAAAAGATACAGACAACAAGTGAACCAAACTTACAAGTGTTGGTCTTAGAAACACAGATAGTCCTCATATTTTCTTCAAGTTTCTTCAGCATTATATTGGCGAGGTCTATTTATAAGTATTTCTTCATAATTTTGTAAGCTATGTTAACTGCTCCATAGGGGACACTGTTTGGTTTGCTAGATTGGAAAAAATTATAAGTAATTATATATGCTCCAAATCTAGTTTCTAGATTTGTGATTGTGTTGATCCTCATGCCTCTGTCATCCCACTTGGATCTTGTCAATTTTTTTACCTCACTCCTCAGTGGGTGCCTTAGGGATTTTTCCTTATCATTTGTTGGATAACCAGTAACCATGTGGATGAAATCTTTAGTGATTCTAATCGGTTCATCCAACCACATCTTTCCCTCATGTACTCGGTTGAGTACAATCCTAATCCACTTTGTCTTAAACTCCTTCATCAATTTGTGATTCAATCTCAGGATGTAATTTATATCTTGTTTCTTCGTATATTGAGAACTTGATCAATGTGACCTTCTTGTCACTTTCGGTCTTGGATTGTGTGGTCTTTGATGAGGATGCCATTGTTCAACAATTTAGGGCTTCATGAAAATAATGTGTAAAAGGCCCGGTTAGCTACAAACTTACTTGAAATGGTCTCAAAATTCTCGTGATGTGCTCAAATTGTTGTGAATGGCTTGGATTTGCTTCGCTCAAATCTTTCTCAAATCACTCTTGGTTTCTCTAGTTTGCTATGTGAAGAAATGATTTATCTTCGCTGCGTATTTATACCCAAAAAACTTTTCTTGCTTAAAGTTTTGCAATAAAGGCTTCACCTACCATAGCTCGGTTGATACAAAAACATTTAGTTATCTAATTTGAAACTTTAGCTCAGTTAACATTAACATTGCTCGGTTGATTCTTCAACTTTGTTAACCTTAACACTTTCACTCGGTCATGCTTTTACCGACTATACACATTTCATGCTCAAAACATACAACACCCTAGTTCATCTTATTTCATGTTGATTTGGTATTCATTTAGTAGATATACGAAACTATTGTAAGATATAACCAATTGAAATTCAGTTCCATACTTACTTGATTTTCTTAGGTGGAGGTGGTGAGATTACCTAATCCAAAGGATGATGTGTCACTGACTATTGTTCTTGTTCCAACATTGGCATATGTTTGTCTTCTCCATATTTGGTTCCTTATCCTCATGATTCCTTCAATGGTATTCTCACTTGAATCAATACTCGATTCTAGTGCTTAGTCTCTACACTCTCTGCTTAAATGACCAACCTTATGACAGTGCAGACATGCCATTCCAGAATTTGTCTAGTTTTGAGATCATCCTCTCCAATGCATTCTCATGCTATTTTCTGCAATATGACCATATCTACCACATGTTGTACAAGCTTTTTAATCCCAAGTATATGCATTACCTTGTCTTCTCGGTTGATATGTCTTGTTTTATCCTTTTAGTTTTCAGACTTGTTTCAATTTTTTCCTGCATTCATGTGATATATATCCATACATGTTGCAAGTATGATAGTGTTTTTCCATATAGCTTCCCTTAGGTGACTTATTTATCTTTAAACTACACTCATGTTCTTGATGTCCATACTTGTTGCAATTATAATAATAACCATCAAATTTAGGAGTAGATTTAGGAATATCTTTTTCTTTTCTTCTGCAAACATTTGATGTGTGACCTATTTTTCCATAGTGATAGCATGAGAGCTTCTTTGACCTTGGATTTTCATAGGCATTCTTTTTTTCAGCTTGTTTTGATGACTCTCCCTACTCGGTATAACCTAAACTGGCAGTGTTGTCAAGTCTTCTTTGACTACTTAGGAATTAATCCATCCTTGTCATACTTTATTCATCTTTCTTTATCATCTCATTATGTTGAAATTGAATCTTTACTTCATTCTTCATTCTTTCATTTTCTTCCCTCAATTCACCAATATCTTCCAATTTTCTAGTAAGCTCACTATTTACTCGGTTGATTTCCTAACTCATGACAACCATCTGATTGGATATTTCAAAATGATGCTCAATAAGTCTAGGTATTTCAGATTCCTTCTCTTCTAGCTTTTCAGTCATGTCTCTTTTATCTTCAATAGCCAAATTCCTTTCTTGTTCAGCCTACCTTTCATTGTTCATGACATCAATCATTCTTACCATACGAGTCTCTTGATCAATTTGAGGTGCTTTAACTTGATCAGAAAGGTGTTGATTCTTTTCAGATAGATATAATATGGTTCCTTCAGATGCATTAGATATACCTATAGATCTAGATCCTTTAGATAGTTCCTCTATCTCTTCTTCCTCATAATCAGTCTCACTGTGCTGAAATGTCAATTCCTTCATTTTGATCAGTAAATCTCTTAGTTTTTCTTTAGCTTCCTTAAGTTGTTCCATGAGAATCTACATGTCCAATCTCTAATTTTCAATAGTCTTATCAAGCTTATACCTTTCCATCCTTAAGATCTTTTCTCTTAAGTGATTAAACTTCCTCAATAATAGAACTAGATCTGATACCAATTGTTGGGATTATGGAAAGGTGAGTTACTAAGAGGAGAGGGGTGAATCAATAACCATAAAAAAAATTTAATTGAATCCTTGTAGAAATGTAATTCATTAACCAATTGTAGAATTTTCAATCATAATACTTTCAATAACATAATTGAAATGTAAATACTTATAAACTAATAAAATATGCATACAAGAAACATCATACACATAACACTTGTATTTTGGTATCACATAAACCCTTGTTAGAAGGTAAAAATTGCAATGGCGATGGAACCCACAAAGATTCACTACTTAGTAAATAAAGTTGTCAGTTAAGGCTACAAAGATTGATCACTTCTGGTTATCTTAACCCATTAGGAGTAACAAAAATATCAGCTAGATCTACCTGGTTAGAGGATTTCAGCAACACTTTTCATGTGTCCACTCGGTTAAGAGATTTTACATAAGACTGTTAAGTCTACTTTGTTAAGAGATTTAAGTCTTCTACAATTTCTAAAGTGTAATAGTGAAGTTTGATCTGGTTGAAAGAAACTTAATTTTCTGATACAGATCCATTAAGTACAATAATGAAATCACCTTGTTGTGATGAATATGTCCTTCTATACTACTCGGTATCCTTGAACTATTTCTGATAAAACTAAATACTTTATCAATGCTTCAACATAACCCTATCAGGTCTTCAGATGTCTCCCAATGGTGGCTACTTCATATGTGATCCTTCTTCAAAATGACATCTTTACAATGCTTTAAATCATAATGAGTTGACCTAATTAGGGTTGTGACACTATCTATAAAACCTAATATCAATGGCTCAAATGAATAACCTAGATCATCTTTACATAAGAATCATTGATTATTAAATGATTACATATGTATTTAATATTCACCTCGATCTTGGTAAACCATTTTCTAGCTCAGTAAAAAGTTATTCACCTTGAATTATGTGTCTTTACAAACTTTTATGTCAACTTTGGATTCCTTGATAAATGTTGTCTTTGCCTTAGTATTATACTAATGCTCGGTAATCCTATGTGCTCTGTGACTACTATACTTGGTAATCTTTGTGCTTGGTGACTAAGCTTGTAGTTATGACTGACTGAACTATCTTGCTCTATTTACTGACTATATGAATGATACTAATGACAACTCTTAATGCACTTAGGAGTAACAGTATGATCATTCTACTCTAACCATTTATTCTTATGATTATCTTTCTCTAGCAAAAATGGGGTTTATCATCTTGTCGATCCAAGTTAGACCTAGGATGGTAGAAATGATATTTATCATGATTCTGTAAACTAATCTTTTCATAGTGAAGCTAGGCATCCCTTGGCTAGTTTCAATGGTATGATCATCTCAAAAATCAGCAAGTGTCCAAAATTACCTCATAATGATATCATCCATAAACTATAGGATTTTAGGTATACACTACTAATATTTGAAAAAATAATTTGGCTAATATTTTGTAAGTCCTCGAACATTATATCCCTCTATTTCATTGGTATAATAAGAAGTAAGTATTTTCTCTTGAATTTTCTATGTTGATTTTGTGTTTCTATTTTTCGGTCCATGATGCAAGAGCATTCTGGGTGTAAGAGCAATCTTGCATCACCCAAAAAAAATTATGGTTTCTTTTCAATAAGGGTCATCTTGTGTAGAGCTTCTATTTATGGAAACTTAATATTTTTAGTAAGTTGGTCATACAACCTCGAAATGTTCTAATTTCACAAGTGGAGGTTCATCTTAGTCATATCAGTTTGCTAGTTGAGTTTCATTTCCATATCATCTGTATTGGTGAAGTTATTGAGTTTTTTGGGTAAAAAATCTTTGAGCTCAATTTTGAAGGCCTTAGAGGCTCCAGAATGATATTGAGCCCTAGTTGATTAGATCTTTCATGAGTTAGGCGTTGTAGATCAGGTTCTGTCATTTCAAAAAAGTGGTTATAATAGCCAAATGGAGATACAGTTAAAAATTTATGGCCTCCAGAAGTTGGGCTACTTGAAAATATAATTTGTAATTATTTTGAGTCGACCCTGATGTAAAAAATAAATGAAAAAATAAAATAATTCTAAGGGAAGTCGGTCTTAATGGCTAAAATTCTGGAACCTTCTCAGGCTGTGGAAAATTGCCTATATAAGGAAGGCTCATAGTGTTTTCTAGGCAGTTATGGGTAGTTATTTGAGGCCTTGCCCTACAAAATATGGTAAGGAAAATGCCCATGTGGATTTGCATATTTTATTTCTAAAAATTTGTAATTCCGCACTTGTGGAGATAATAAGAAGCCCATTTTCTATTCTTGAAAATTGTTATTTTTTCTTTCTTTATGTTGTGTTTATGGTACTAAGGGGAGCACCCTTCATCAAGTGGTATCAGAGTGGGAGTTCCTAAGTGTGTAGACAGATCGTCAACTATGAGGCAGTTTGCACCAGGACAGTTTAGGGTTTCAGCGATAAGCATGAAAATGCCTCCACAAAAGGAATGTGATGGAAGAGTCAGAGGTGTTTCACCTAAGGTTAGAGCCCTCTAGAGACAAGTGTGAGCATTGCAAGAAGAGATTCGAAGAGGAATGAATCTTGCAATCAGAGATGAAAGTGAGGATGAAGTCGAAGAAGAAGGAGATTTTGATTAGGAAGGAGAAGGCAAAATTTTGAACTAAGAGGAAGAAAGACTTTTTCAGGCCATTTCCAAGATTAGGAAAAGACCTAAGATTGAGGTCTCCACATTTTCTGAAAATCTTAACCTAGAGGAATCGATCGATTGGATCAATTAATTAGAAGTATATTTCGAGTATGAACATATCAAGGATCCTGATAGGGTCAAGTTTGTGAAGGCTTGATTGAAGTGTCATGTGAAAATCTGGTGGCATGAGATTCAATTAGAGTGAAATAGAAGAGGAAAGGAGAAAATCATAAGATGGGATCAGATGGTAGATAAATTGAAGTGGCAATTCATTCCTATTAATTATGAGCTTGATCTACTAAAGAAAATGCATGGGTTGAAGCAAGTAGGAAGATCTATTCAAGAGTATACATAGGAGTTCTATCGAGTCCTCATCAGAATAGGATATGTGAAAGATGATAAGGAGAAAGTGGCCCGTTACCTTAATGGGTTGAGGCCAAGTATTTAGGAGGAGTTGAATTTGGTCTAAATGAATAGTATTGAAGAGGCATACCAGTTTTCCCTTAGAGTAGAGGAAAAGATGCACAAGAAGTTTGAGAGCATACAAATTGGAAGAGGTCATGGTGGAAGATCCAATGGATGGTATTATGGAGGCTGAAATGAAGATCAGAAAAATAAGGATGGGGCCATTAGAAGTAAAAATCAAAGAGGAAACAATGTCAATTGTTTCCATGATCAAAATAATATAGATCAGAGAGGAAGAGAAAGAGAAAGAGGAAAAGGACTAGGAAGAGGAGGCTTCTGTGAAACATGTTTTCACTATGGATAAGAAGGTCATAGGGCATATGAATGTCCTCAATGCCAAGGAAGGATGAATAGGAGAACTGAACGCAAGGCTAGAGTTTCACATGTGGATGAAGATTTCAAATCATCACATTTTGAAGATGTTGAAAGAGGAGAATTCTTGGTTAACATAAGAGTCTTGTTGAGTGGTAAGAATGAACCTGAACAAAGGAGGAGCCTATTTCACACTCGGTGCAAGTGTGAGGATAAGTGTTGTGATGTAATTATCGATGGTGGAAGAACTGATAATTTTTTGTCAAAAGAGATGGTCACAAAGTTAAAGCTCAAGAGGTAGAAACACCAACATCCATACCAGATCAGCCTAGGTGTAGGATGACCACAAGGTCATGGTCAATGAATAGTGCCTAGTGAAGTTCAAGATTGGGGGATACCATGATGAGGTACTATGTGATATCATACCTATGGATGCATGTCATATGTTGTTGGGTAGGTCATGGTAGTTTGGTAGACATGTTGTACATAATGGTCATGTGAATACCTATTCCCTGACAAAGGATAAAGTGTGACATAAGATAAATTCATTGAAGGACATAGAAGAAAAGGTATGTAGTAATGCAAGAATATTTTTTGTTGATGAAAGAAAATTGCTAGATAGTATAAGGCATGAGCATATATGTTTTTCTTTAATTCGAAAACATAGTAAAGAGGAAGTAGAGGATGTACCTACAGAAGTTGCAAATTTGTTGAATGAGTTTCATGATATTGTATCTAATAATGTACCTAATGGATTACCACCTATAAGGAAGATCAATCATCAAATGGACCTGATCATAGGAGCCAATTTTCCAAATAAGGTAGCACAGAGAATGACACTAGCTGAAAGTGGGGAGTTGAACAAACAAGTACGGGAGTTGTTGCAGAAGGGGTTGATTCAAGAGAGTCTGAGTCCATATGATGTACCAATAGTATTAGCACCAAATAAGAATGGAGGATGTTTACATATTCTAGGGCTATAAAAAAGATCACAATCAAGTACAGGTTTCCATTGCCATTGATGGATGATATTATGGACTGTTTGAGTGAAGTTGTGTATTTCTCAAAGATAGATCTAAAAAGTGGATACCATCAAATTCAGATCAGAGAAGGAAATGAATGGAAGACTTCCTTTAAGATAAAGGAAAGGTTGTATGAGTGGTTAGTCATGACTTTTGGGTTAACCAATGCACTAAGCACTTTCATGTGCCTCATGAATGAGGTTCTAAAAGAATTTCAAGGTAAGTTAGTCATTTTTTACCTAGATGATATTTTGATCTTTTGTAAGACATTAGAGGAGCATATAATGCATACCCGTAGGGTGTTTGAGAAGTTAAGGGATGATAAATTGTTGATTAATTTGAAGAAGTGCATTTTTGTGAAGGGGTTAGTGTATCTGGGATTTTTAGTTTCAATAGAAGGTCTAAAAATGGACCCAGAGAAAGTGAAGACTATCCTCGAATGGCCTACTCCAAGAAGTGCTACTAAGGTAAGATATTTTTATGGTTTGGATAGCTTTTAAAAAAAAATTATCAAGATTTTTAGTAGTTTTTATGGACCCTTGACTGAAACAATGAGAGGGGATAGGGAAGAGTTTAAGTGGACTACCGGGGCAGATAAGATTTTTAAACTATTGAAACAAAAATTTATAGAACAAATTGTTTTAGCACTTCCAAATTTTAATAAGGTGTTTGAAGTAGACAGTGATGCTAGTGGTAATGCAATAGGAGTTGTTTAGAGCCAAGAAGATAGACATGTTGCCTAATTCAGTGAGAAGTTAAATGATGCCAAGATAAAATATTTTGTTTATGATCAAAAAATTTATGCTATAGTTTAGGCATTGAAAAAGTGGAGACACTATCTGCTTCCTAAGGAGTTTGTTTTGTATACTGATCATCAAGCTTTACAATATTTGAATAGTCAAGGAAAGTCTAATCAGAGGCATTTGAAATGGGTTGAATTTTTGCAGAGTTACACATTTGTTTTGAAACATGGGAGTGGAAATTCTAATAGGGTTGTAGATGCACTTAGCAGAAGGAAAATTTTGTTGACAGAGATGCAAATTGGCATGGTTGGGTTCAAGGAACTCAAGAGTTTGTATCTATAGGATCCTGATTTTGGTGAAGCTTGGAAAGCTTGTACAGAACCGGTTACTCTAGACAGAATGAAGTGGTTGGATTTCATCATCCAAGATGGTATGCTATTCAGAGGGAGCTAGTTGTGCATTCAAAAAAGTTCTATGAGGGATAATCTAATTCAGGAGAATCATAGTGGAGGATTGGTTGGACATTTTGGTCAAGATAAACCCTTTCTTTGGTTAGTGAGAATTATTACTGGCCACCATTGCAGCAAGATGTCAAGAAGTTTGTACAGAGTTGCAGAGTATGTCAAATGGAAAAAGGTTTAAAGAAGAATACAGGGTTGTATTAGTCATTACCTGTGTACCAAAGAAGCCATGGGAGGATATCAGTATGGACTTTGTTCTTGGTTTACCAAGGACTCAGCAGGGACATGATTCAATTTTTGTGGTAGTTGATAGGTTTTCAAAGATGGCACATTTCATTCCCTACAAGAAGACTAATGATGATGGTCATGTGGCATAATTTTTTTTCAAAGAAGTGGTGAGACTACATGGTCTGCCAAAGAGCATAGTTTCAGATCGAGACACTAAGTTTGTTAGATATTCTTGGTGCACATTATGGAAGAAGTTGAAGATAGATTTGTAGTTCATCTCATCACATCATCCACAAACTAATGGACAAACAGAGGTGGTGAATAGGAGTTTAGGGAATTTGCTGAGATGTTTGATTAGAGATAAGCCAACGGGATAGGATTTAATTTTACCACATGCATAATTTGCATATAATAATTTTGTCAAAAGGAGCATAGGTAAATCACCATTCTAGATTGTATATGGAAGTAGTACCAAAAATACTTATGAGTTGAGGAAGATAGACAAAGGAGACATAAGTAGTGCTGAAGCTAAGGATTTTGCAACACACTTGAAGAACATCCATGAGGAGGTAAGAAAGCACATTACTAAGATGAATACGTAGTATAAGGCTAAGGAAGATGAGAAAAGGAGACATAAGGAATTTCAGGTTGGGGATGAAGTCATGGTTTATTTGTAGAAGGAGCGATTTCCACTAGGTACATATAACAAGTTAAAAATGAAGAAGTTTAGGCCATGTAAGATACTGAAGAAGCATGATTCAAGGAATGCCTATGAAGTAGAGTTGCCTAGTGAGTTGAATATTTCACCAGTATTTAACATTTCAAATCTGACAGAGTATCATGAAGGGGGTGTTGAAGATGGGGTCACTAAAGCATAGTGGAGTATTCTGCCAACTAATTTAGCTACCAAGGAGATTGAGGATATACTGGATAGTCGTGTTGACAGAAGCACAAGGAATGAGACATATGAAGAATATCTGGTCAAATGGAAAGGATGACATGTAGAAGATTCATCATGGCTGACAAGGGAGGAGGTTAACCATCTTTTTTTTCCTCTACACACCTAAGACGTGACAGGGTCACTTCTCAAATTACCCCGGGTGTCTGATGTAGGAGTATTTTGGGTGTAAGAGAAATCTCTTCAATAAGGGTTATCTTGTGCAGAGTTTCTATTTATGGAAACTTCCTATTTTTAGTAAATTGGTCATATGAGCTTGAAATGTTTTGATTTCATAGGTGGAGGTTCATCTTAGTCATATCAGTCTACCAGTTGAGTTTCATTGCCATATCATCTGTATTGGTGAAGTTATTGAGGTTTTTGGGTACAAAGTCTTTGAGAACAAGATCAAACCCTGGTTGACCAGAGCTTGTGTGAGTCACACATTATAGATCAAGTTCTCTCATTTCTAAAAAGTGGTTATAGTAGCCAAATGGAGCTATGGTTAAAAATTTATGGCCTCTGAAAGTTGGGCTACCTAAAAATATAATTTGTAATTATTTTGAGTAGACCCTAATGTAAAAAAAAAGAAAAAATAAAATAATACTAAGGGTGCTCGTCCTTAATGGCTAAAATTCTAGAATCTTCTCGAGCGATGGAAAATTGCCTATATAAGGAAGGCCCGTAGTGTTTTCTAGGAAGTTCTGGGTAGTTATTTGAGGCTTTGTCCTACAAAATATTGTAAGGAAAATGTCCATGTGGCTTGTCATATTGTATTTTTGAAAATTTATAATTCCACACTTGTGGAGATAATAAGAAGCCCATTTTCTATTCTTGCAAATTATTGTTGTTTCTCTATTTTTGTTATGTGTTTGTGGTATTAAGAGGAGCACCCTTCATCAGTGGACTATCCCTACATCAAGTGGTATCAAATTAGGAGTTCCTAAGTGTGCAAATAAAGCCCAAAATATATGGTTGTCTTGCACCAATATCTATGAGTGGAGTGCGTGAGTTGTTATAGAGCCACTGTTCCTGAGTGTGCACACAAATTTTTGAAGGTGAGGCAATCTTGGACTAGGATCTGGAGCATGTGAGTTATTGTAGAGAATTATTCCTAAGAATTCCTACAAAGACAAATGTGAGTCATTATTCCACCAAGATCTAAGGTAGGGTGTATGTATGAGAAAGTTGCAAGAGGAGCTACATAGAGAAGTTGTGGAGATTTTTTGCTGAGTGTATAAAGAGATCATTGAATGTGAGGCAACGTGAAATAGGGCATGAGATTGTTGAATATTCAATAAGTTGATGATGGAAAAGGGAGAAAAATAACATTTTTTATGAGATGGATTTTGAGGATTCTCGTGCTTGTGAAAAGAGAAATTTGATTAGAAGAAATTATGATAGAGGAGATTATTGTGGTAAAATAATGAATGTGTTATTAAACAATGATCATGAATGATCTATATATACAAGATACAAGAGAATGTTTCTATAATGAACAAGAGAGAGAGGAAATAGAAACATTCTTGTAGAGTGAAAGAGAAAGTTTCCATAACGAATAGAAGGAGTTTATGGAAACATTACAAAAAGAGTGACCATTAGAAATAGACAGAAGAGAGAGATAAAATAATAAACTATCTATTATTGTAATACCCTCCCTTAATGGTCAATCTATGTTCAAAAAAATAGAAATTTGCATGTCCTCAAAAAGCATAAGAGGCAGCCTCGGTTTGATCAAAGAGGTCTACATGTTCTACAACGTTGGCCTATGGCTGGGTTCTACTCTGCTTCTGTTGATCAAAAGAAATGCAAGCCCTACAGTCTTGAAGCATATGACCAAATTTTTGATAGTAGTTGCACCAAATATTCTTCTTGGAGCTATCCTAAAATGGAGTGGATGAATAAGATAGGCCTTTGTCCTCATGAAAGGATTGGGCTCAAAATACTTGTTCAGAGGAAGACAAAGGAGCACTGCTACCAAATTGTTGTTTCCAATAATCCTGTTGCAGAAGTTTGGTGCACAGATCTAAGAACTTCAGGTCAACATTAGTTGTAGTAATGTTGAGCATTTCAATAAAGTGCTCATAGGACGGTGGTAGGTTTTCCAGAGTAATGACCACCATGTCTCTTCCTCCATTATACGACCAATGGCCTCAAGCTAATCCTTGATGTCCTTAATATTTAGAAGATGTTCTTGTAAGGGCATATTCTCATCCATAATAATGGAGAATAGTTGATTCTTCAGAAAGAAGGCTCTCCTTTTATCTGATGTCTCATGGAGATCCTTCAATATTATCCAGATCTTTGTAGCTATCTTGCCAGACAGGATTTGAGGCAACCGATCATCAATAACTGTAAGCTTAATGAGCATAACCACTTCATGATTACCTTCATCAAACTTGTCTTGAGTCACATCAGTTGTGGTAGGACAAGTCTCGATACCCTGAACAAGTGCCTCAAGGCAACAGTACTCAAAAATCGTCAACGTGTGTTGCTTCCAAGTGTTGTAGTTTTTTCTGTTGAAAGGTTGACTTCCTTCCAGCATAAGACTGGACAGAGATGACATAGCACATTTTTCAAAGCAAAAATGTGAAAAATTAGAAGAAAAAAAAAGGGCACAAACTTCAAGGTAGATTAACAGAAGACCCAAAAAAATTGAAGAGACGCCCAATGAAGAACTCAAAAAACCTAGATAGAATCTATTGTCAGATTCTGAATCCACTGGCTTGAAAATTGAGGCACAGAAAATGATGCACCCAGAAAAAAGTGAGACTCACCCAGTTGAGATCTACAAAAACCCGCCAAGAATATGTTGTCAGATTCTAGATCCGCTAGCTGAAAATCGAGGCACCTAAAAAAAATGGATGACAACCTAGTTGAGCTCTCAAAAAGCCCACAAGGAATTTGCAATCAAAAAAAAATTCAACTTAAACTGAAGGTTCAAAACCCTAGTCGAAAATGCAGAAACCCTAAATGGGTGGGTGAGGAAAAAATAAATGCAAATTTTGAACACACTCAGGGCGAAAAAGCTTTGGAAATCTTGAACTAATAATTTCAGAAAAGAAATTAAAGATTTTTGAAGAGGCCATAAATTTTCTCTAATACAATATTGTGGTAAAATAATGAATGTGTTATTAAACAATGATCATGAATGATCTATTTATACAAGATATAAGAGAATGTTTCTATAACGAACAAGAGAGAGGAAATAGAAACAATCTTGTAGAGTGAAAGAGAAAGATTCCATAACGAACACAAGGAGTTTATGGAAACATTACAAAAAAAGTGACAATTAGAAATAAATGAAAGAGAGATAAAATTAGAAACTATATATTATTGTAATAGAGATGATAGAGATGCAACAATTGAATGATATAAGAGAAAGGAATGAAAAGAGCCAAAAAAAAAGAATAGATGTGAGGGTGATTTTCCTTTCTAATTATGTTTTGATTGAGGGAAAGAAGGAAGATGTAGCAGACTACTTTGCATGTGGCATAAAAGAAGAAAAAGAGGTTTAAATAAAGGATGTCGAAGGCATGATATTTGATGAAGATGAAGAAAATTTTCTTGTGGAGCTATGTCTATTAAAAGGCATGGAGAATGAGATGAAGGAGGTTGTAGAAAAGACAATGGTGGTGGACTTTGAGGAACCCTTGTTTTATGAGAAGATCAATGAAGATGAGGATGTCATCTTGGAAAAAAAAGAGATTATAATAATCAATAGCTTCTTGAAGCTAAACTTGAGGATATTACAACAGAGGCAAGTCTTTGTGAAGGCTAGAAAATGTTGACAAAAAAGGAGGACGAAAGAGTTTTAGTAGAGAATGAGATTGATAAAATAGAAGCATAATAGATCAAATCTATTGAAGATAAATGTTCACTTCACTGGGAAAGAAAGAAAGAGATTGTACTTTTGGGTGGTATTGGATTAGCTGAAATTGAGGAATGTCCTTTGGATGGAATGATGATGATGCAAATCATGGAGAAACCAAGCATAGAGAGGTTAGTTGTAAAGAAAGAGATAGAAAATGAAGACAATACTATGGATGTTATAGGAGAGGATGCTAGAGAGGTGTATGTTGAGGTGGTGAGTATAGTGGAGGTTGTAGAGTGCATTTGGAAGAGGTGGACAAACTTAGGTGGGTTAAAACCCACAAAGAAAAGAAGTGGAATGTTGAGTAGTGAGATGAGGGGGTAAGTACACAAAGGTGGGGGACCAAAAAGATGCCACTCAAAATTTTGGTCCAAAAAATAGCATATGGAGCACACCCTATATAATGCATGCCATATATGGAACATACCATATGGTTTGGTGTGTCAAGCCTCAATGTTGGCACATGAAGCCTATTTGGCGTCCACCAAATAGGTACACACTGAATAGGGTGTGTACCCTATTTGGTAATAAAAATATGCAAAAACACTTCAAAATATGGTGCACATCCTATAGAGCATGCACCCTATTTAGCAATAAAAACATGCAAAAATACTCTTAAATAGGGTACACGCCCTATAGGGCATGTACCCTATTTGGCAATAAAAAAACTTCCAACATTTCATTGATAAAATGGTGTGTGCCATGGATTTTTGTTTGGATCTCAAGATGCTAATTTGGTCTTGGTGACAAGGGCACTGCCCCTTGACCCCGCTTTCTCTGGACTCCACGAGGGGTACTTCCCCTTGACTCCACAAGGGGCACTACCCCTCGACCCACACAATAAGCGTTGTCCCATGACCCTGCTAGGGGCACTACCCCCAAACCCCTATAAGGGGTGCTGCCCCTCAACCCCACTGGGGGTGCTATCCCCAAACCCGTATTCAATAATTTGGGGGAAAACTGGACTGATAAAAGTGGGGAAAATTTAACTTTTGACTCTGATTAGGCTCCATAAAAAAAATTAGGGCGTAGGGGAAATAGGGTGACATGGGGAGAGGTGGCGAAGATGGAGATAAGGAAAATAAGGAGAGAGATAGGGGGAAAGAGAGAGGGACAAGTGAGAAAGGATTTAGGGTTGATGGATTATGGTTATAGGTTAGATATATATATATATATATTCTTTCTCTCCTTAGAACACATTAACTGTCGTAGGACATACTAATGGTTTCTTAGTGGTCTAGCAGATCCTAATGTGTCCTAAGGGGACATAATGGCTCCTAATTGGTCCTAGCACCCATTAGGATGCCTGAGGAGATGTTAGAACCCATTAGGACTCCTAAGAACTTATTAACTATCATAGGACAAACTAATGGGTTATAATTGTCTGAATGGATCCTAATGGGTTGTAATAGCTCCTAAGCGGTCCTGCGACCCCTTAGGATCCATTAGGACCCCTTAGGACACATTAGGACCCATTACAACACATTAGAACCCATTATGACCCCTTAGAACACATTAACTATTATAGGACATACTAATGGGTTCTAAGTGGTCCTATTGTATCATAAGGGATCATAATAGGTGCTAAGTCATCCTAGGACCCAATAGGACACATTAGGACCCCTTAGAACACATTAGTACTCGTTACGACCCATTAGAACATATTAACCATTGTAGGACACATAATGGGTTATAATGTATCCTAATGGGTCCTAATGTGTCCTAAGGGGTTGTAATGAATCGTTAGTGTTCCTATGACCCCTTACGACCAATTGATACCCCTTAGGACATATTAGGACCTATTAGGACACATTAGAACCCATTAAGACCACGTAGAACACATTAACTATCGTAGGACACACTAATGTGTCTTAATGTGTTGTAGGGGGTCCTAATGTGTCCTAATAGGTTTTAAGTGGTCCTAGGACCTCTTTGGACCCTTTAAGACCCCTTATAACACATAAGGACCTATCCAGAAATATTAGAACCCATTAGGCAACATTAGAACACATTAATTGTTGTATGACACACTAATGGGTTCTAAGTGGTCCTAATGTATCATAAGGGGTCATAATGGGTTCTAAGTGGTCCTTACGACTCATTAGGACCCCTTATGACACATTAGTACCCCTTAGGACACATTAGGACCCCTTAGAACGCATTAACCATTGTAGGACACACTAATAAGTCCTAATGGGTACTAATGTGTCCTAAGGGATTGTAATGAGTCCTAAGTGGTCGTAGGGAAAATTAGGATCCATTAGGACCCCTTAGGGCCCGTTAGGACCCATTAGGCCCCCTTAGAACACATTAACAGATGTAGGACACACTAATGGGTTCTTATGTGTCCTAATGTGTCCAAAGGGGTTGTAGTGGGTCCTAAGTGCTCCTATGGCACCTTAGGACCCATTAGGACCCCTTAGAACCCCTTAGGATTCATTAGGACACATTAGAATCCATTAGGATCCCGTAGAACACATTAATCATCATAGGACACACTTATGTGTCCTAAGGGGTTGTAATGTGTCCTAGTTGGTTTTAATTGATCCTATTACCCCTTTAGAGCCATTAAAACCCCCTAGAATACATCATGACCCATTAGGACACATTAGAAATCATTAGGACACATTAGAACCCATTAGGACCCCTTAGAGCATATTAACCACTTTAGGACACACTAATGGGTTCTAAGTGGTCCTAATGTATCATAAGGGGTCATAATGGGTCCTGAGTGGTCCTAGGACCCCTTAGGACACAATAAGATCCCATAGAAGACATTAACCATACTAGGACACACTAATGAGTTCTAATGTGTCCTAAGGGGTTATAATGGGTCCTAACAAGTGTTGGGACATATTAGGACCCATTAGTACCCATAGGACACATTAAGACCCATTAGGACACATTAAATCCCATTAGGACCCCATAGAACATATTAACCATTATAGGACATAGTAATGTGTCCTAAGGGATCCTAATGTGTCCTAATGGGTTTTAAGTGTTCCTAGGACCCCTTTGGACCCATTAAAACCTCTTAGAACCTATTAGGACCCATTAGGACACACTAGAACCCATTAGAATGCATTAGAATCCATTAGGACCCCTTAGAACACATTAATCATTATAGGAAACACTAATGGGTTCTAAGTGGTCCTAATATATCATAAGGGGTCATAATGGGTTCTATGTAGTCCTAGGACCTATTAGGACACATTAGGACACATTAGGAGTCTTTAGGATCCCTTAGAACACATTAGGACCTGACGCAGTCAAGCTTGGTGGATCCAATTAAGGACTGGCCGACCTTGCAGCCAAACCAATATGCAGTGAAAATACACAATAACAACAACAAATCTGAAATGAAATAGAAGTCTTTATTCATGAAAACACCAATTACATGCAATGTGTCAGGCTGTAAGGCCTTCCAAGTTACGAACAATTACAATGCAAGTAACAGTCTACAAGATCTCACAAGATCCAAATCTTTTCCCCAACATTAGCATCCAGCTAGTCCAAGTCTGTAACACACAACACACTGGTAGGCACCCAAGAAAGATCTAAACTTATACTCAAACTTCCAAGCAATCTTCCTACTCCTAAGCTCGTAGGCTATGAACCTTCCTTCCAACTATCTGATGCCTAAACAACTACCCAAGCATCCTATAAATATTGATTCCCAACCACAAGTTAGTTGATAAAAAAAAAAATATTTACAAATAAATATTAAATGCTAAAAGATCAGTCGGCTCTCATATAGCCTTAGAAAATAAATAAACTCTCAAAGATGGCCCCAACGGTCATCAGATCTGCATAGAAGAATGCAACATGCTAGATCTAGGTCCCCACACATCCAACGGTCAATCCATAACATGACGAGTGTGACCCAAATTAAATGCACCAATCGGCCAAGCCGATCTATCCAAACAATCCAGTTGGTAAGCAAGAACACTTAGCAATAGAAGAAATAATCGAGCACCATTCGACCAACCATGCCAAGCATGACCAAGCAACACTACTATCACCAAGCACCAGTGAACTAATGCCTTCAGTCACCAAGTGTTCTTAAGAGACCGAGCACCTCGGTAACCACATAAACTGAGCAACCAGTATTCCAAACCAAGCAAGAACTCCACCAAACCAAGATCAAAATTAACAATCTACCTATATCATCTTAAAATGGAAGCACTTCCATGGTAAGAGTGTTTATCCCTTTGAGTAAGTGGTTTGGGGTCATGTTGAATGCCTTGAATGGATATTCGACTTGGATCTAGCTTTTCCCCCTATTCTACCCCATTTTCAACTTCTTCCTAGCATTTTCCTAGCAATCTGGACTATGAATCTAAGGTTTTGGACCCTAAGGTCAAAGTCAACCTTATGGGGTCAAAGTTGACCTCAACCCTGACTAGGTCAAGGCTGACCTCGACCCTAACCTAGTCAAGGTCGACCTTGACCTTGACCCTAAGGTCTGGGATCTTCAAGGTTAGCCTCCGGTTGTGGGATTCCATCAAAAACTTGTCTTTTCCCTCTTCGGGGCCACTATTTCTAGGATTAAGCATTGAATTCTCAAATTAATATTTGAGGTGGACCTTTCTCAAGATTTGTATAGGATTCATATTTTATTATTGGAGATTAGCCTTTCTCAAGTTTTGTGTCTAATCCTCAAATTAACTTTGGGGTTGGCCTTACCTCAAATTTTGTGACAAGGCTCTTAAATAATTATTTTATTTATATATTAAGGGTGGTCCCCTCCTAGAGCTTTGTGTCAAGACTTTAATTTAATTTCCTTTCTATGTGCACCTCTCTAGAGTTTTGTGTCATGGGCCCTTAATTATTGTTTTCTACAAGGCCCCTCTTGTGCCCTAGATCACTATAAAAGGGAGCCTTCCTCTCTCATTTTCTCCATCTCATCTCACAATCTCTCAAGCTCTCAAGTGCAAGCAAGAAAGAAGATCAAGCCTTCAAGCATTCAAGCATCCAATTCATCAAGGAGATCCATTAGAAGCCATTGAAGGATTCAAGCTCTATGGAGCTCTCTTGTTGAAGATTCATCCATTGTAAGCCTCTTCCTAATTCAAGATCCATTCAAGATTGGTGTTGAAGATCTAAAGACAATTGATTGGAGACATCCTATATTTGATTCTACATTTATCCATTCTTGTGGATTCAAGGATTTGAATCCTCCACAAGGGTTTCAACTCAAGCAAGGTGAATTGTTCCGTTTACTTTGTTTATTACAGCAATTTCAATTCAATTCAAGGTTAATTCTTAAATTGAGGTTTGACTGAGGCAAACCCCCCAAACAAACAACCAAAAACCCTTTTTTTTCTTGTAGGTACAGGTGCAGAATTTTGGATCTAAGAGCGGATTTGGATACCCTTTTCAGCAAACTTCTGAGATCTGCAAACAGAATTCAAATCAGACTTCAAATAAAGAATGTGGTATTTAACCTTTTATGAGGGTCAAACCCGAGCTGAGCCATCTTGGAAAAATATTTATGGGTTTTGTAGATCTCACAGTTTCGGTTCAGACTCATGAGAATCAACAGTTTTTTAGATCGTTTGATAGGGTTTTCATCCAATTCTTTTGCAGAGGTAAGTACCTTTATTTCTTAATTTCAATATTAGTCATCTATATTTAATTTCTATATCAATACAATTTCATGTAAGTGTAAAATATTGGCTTTGGGGTCTCTTTTATGTGCAAGCCATTGTTCTAGGACCCCATACACTATTTTATCCTTTACATTTTGGTGAACCCGACACTCTTTCCCTCCTTTCTTTTGTGGATTTAGATGCTCTATTGTGTTAGATCTCCCTTTCTATTATCTTGTGTGTTCACCTTCACTTTACATTTTGGTGAACCTGACATACTTACTCTCTTTCTTTTTGGTGTTAGATCATTTGTTTTCTTGCATTAAAAGTAGATTTCCTTTATGCTCTTGCATTTATAAATACAAAAAAATTGCAAAATTTCTTCAAAAATACAAAAACATTTCATTTGAATGCATTTAGATATATCTAGATCTACTTTATATGCATTTCTTTATTCGTTATCATGTTGCACAAGTTATCTCAAGCATGGTTTAAGTGCTTTATTGAACCTTTGGATGGGGATGCTGATTTTTCTCTTCCTCATGAAACCATTGTGAATGAACCCTTCGATGAAGACATTGATTTATCCCCTCCTCCTGAAGAAGCTTTGATACACGAGGGTGATTTATTAATACATGGTGATAGCTCTTTTTCTGAAACACACTTCCCTTATGTGGACATTTTAGCGAAAGAAGATGACATTATAGAGGCTTTACCTCCATTTGAGATTCCTTCTAGTGATGAGGCATTAGTGGAGAATGATATGAATTCCCTTAATTTTCTCCCTTTTAGTGATGATCCTATGGAGAATCAAGATCTTACCTCATCTCCTCCTAGGATTTCCTCTTTGCTTCCTTTATATGAATCTATTTTTAGTGTTGAGATGACTAATATGGTTTATCCTAAACCCTTGTTGACTGTCAAGGGTTGTCCTCGCATTACTATCAAAGGTAAACCTATGGATTCTTTCAATGATCAAGATTCTATAGCTTACACATATCATACAAGGAATAACCCTCAACCTAATCCGGTAGTTTCTACTTCTTTGCCACCTTCTCAACCTATTCTTCCTCCTCCACCTCATCTTCCTAGCAAGGAGTATGATTTGATAACTCAATTGCAAAATACTCCTGCCAAGATTTCTTTATGGGAGCTTCTTCAAACTTCACCTACCTACTATGAAGCCTTGCAAAAAGCTCTAGAAACTCTTCCCACTCCACCTCCTAATCAAGAGAACATCAATAACTTCTTACAATGCATGCATGCTACCCTGGGTCCTCCTGACATTGTTTTTACTCAAAAGGATTTACCTTCTAAAGAAGTTCAAAATGAGTATGATGCTCTTATGGTTGTTGTCACTATCAATAAAAGTATCATTCGTAGGACCTTGATTGATAATGGATCTGGGCTTAATGTTTGTAGCATGGACATGCTAAAAGCAATTAACACCGATCTTTCAACTATTCAACCTGACAATGTTTCTATTCATGGCTTTGATAACATTGCTAAGAACACTTTAGCCATCATTACCTTACGTACCTATTAAAGTAGGACTGGTCATCCTGAATACACCTATTCATGTAATGCCTGGACCTCTCAACTATAACCTTCTTTTGGGTAGACCTTGGTTGCATGAGATGCATGTCGTTCCTTCCACCCTTCATCGTAAAGTCAAGTTTATACATAATAACGGGATGTATACACTCCATGCGGATGATGTGCCTAATCCTTGTTTGAATATTCAAAATCATACTACTCCTATTCCTAATAGAAATCCTTCTTTCTCTAATGATATTCCTAGCAATGATTAGGGAACCTTGGATTTTACTCCTACCTTTATGGAAGAATATAAGGTTAATGATCTTGATTTTATGAAGAAACAAAGAGAGTTTAAACAATGAGTTTTTACATCTAAACCCCTTTGTAATAACTTTGTCATTGCTTCCACCCACAATGAACCTGTCAAATCTACCAAGGATGATATTGTGACTACTGATGTTCCATTAACTCCTTCTTATATGTCTTCTCATTATTGTCCTAGTTATCATTTCCTAGTTACACAAGGATTTAATGCTCAAGGATGTGATAAGCATAAACAAGGAATTCAAATGCCCTTACATACTGGGGGGCATGAGCATTCTTATGGATTAGGATTTAATCCTCGACAATAAATCAATGTTAACAACATCTCCAATAACACTTCAAAACATGATGAAACTGTGAAGGACTTTGACCAAGATGTTCTTTTTCCTAAACTCCTTCATGCTAAGATGATTACTAGACCTAAACACAAAAAGAAACATAATTCACACTTGAAGACTCTTCCTTTTTTTATATCATAGATTTCATGATCACTCTACTAATGAATGTCAAGCTTTACATTATAAGATTAGGCAGCTCATTAATAGTAAGGTTATTTATATAGCATGTGGCAATGAGTTGTATTTCAATCCTATTTTCTCTAAATAACATTTATGTTCCTATTATGGAACTCCACATTATGTAAACAATGTTAGCCTAATCCTTGGGGGCTCGTTGTCTTGCATAGTGTTGTGAGTGATATAATAGGTCCCCTTACATCCTTGTTCCTACACTTGGGGGGCAAGGATGTCATTTCCTTCTTTTATGTCTTTCCGGGATTCACCTCTTTCCTTGGTTAAGCAGTACCTATCTATTATGTGATATCCAAACATACATGAACATTTTGGTTTGCATTAAGGATCTTTGTCCTTGATCACAACCTTTTTCATTGTTTGACATTGGGTTTCCATGGTGGATAAATATCTCACCTTGGAAGCTGAACAGTGTGCTATCCCTCACAAGGGTTACTTTTTCACTTCTTGCATGATATCTCTTTGCATTCGTCCCTTCCATGGCATCATTATGGATATTGAGCTTGGACTGGGTGTTGTCTAAGGATATTGTCTTGATGTTGAAGAGGGCTTTATCCTTGTTCTTTTCTTTCCTTAACATGTCAAAATAGTATGTTTTTTCCATATTAAGGAGGGGGGTATGTATACGGCCTCCCTTATTCTATATTATGTATTTTTGTTATAACCTTTTGTTTTGCAACATGCTAAATCTCGGAAGGTAATGCACATAAGTTGCTAAATCGTGAGGAGACACGCATTTTTCAATTTTCAATATGCTAAATATTTTGAGGGTAACACACATAAGTTCCTAAATACTGAGGAGACACGCATTTTTCAATTTTTTTAATATGCTAAATCTTTCAAAGGTAATGCACATAAGTTGCTAAATCCTGAGGAGACACACATTTCATATTCATGGTGATACAAGAAGGTGGATCCATGGGTACTTTACAAAAGCCATCAGAAGATGCACTACATACATGCACAAAGCTACCAGAAGGCACATAACATTATGGGGTGACTATCAAGTATTTTCTCGGTGGGACATCCTATCCTCTTTGTGGTTCACAATGAGATATACACATCTTAATGGGCGAGCTAGCCACTCCTCTCTTCCCTTTTCTCTCTTTTTCTACTGATGTCTCTCTTATTGCAATCTTGGAGTTGACGAAGACTCAATTCCCTGGGGGCTTGAGGATTCCTTTGTCCCTTTGATTTCAATAAGATTATCTTTTTCCTTACGATCTCCTTTACCAAGAGTTTGCATCGAGTCCATACTCTTGCTAAAGTGGGGGCTTAATGTATCATCTTAAAATGGAAGCATGTCCATGGTAAGAGTGTTTAGCCCTTTGAGTAAGTGGTTTGGGGTCATGTTGAATGCCTTGAATCGATATTTGACTTGGATCTCTCTTTTCCCCCTATTCTACCCCATTTTCCACTTCTTCCTAGCATTTTCCTAGCAATCTGGACTATGAATCTAAGGTTTTGGACCCTAAGGTCAAAGTCAACCTTATGGGATCATATTTAACCTCGACCCTAACTAGGTCAAGGTTGAACTTGATCCTGACCTAGTCAGGGTCAACCTCGACCTTGACCCTAAGGTTTGGGATCTTCAGGGTTAGCCTCCGGTTGCGGGATTTCATCAAAAACTTGTCTTTTCCCTCTTCAGGGCCACTATTTCTCAGATTAAGCATCAAATTCTCAAATTAATATTTGAGGTGGACCTTTCTCAAGATTTTTATAGGATTCCTAATTTATTATTGGAGATTAGCCTTTCTCAAATTTTGTGCCTAATGCTCAAATTAACTTTGGGGTTGCCCTTACCTCGAATTTTGTAACAAGGCTCTTAAATAATTATTTTATTTATATATTAAGGGTGGTCCCCTCCTAGAGTTTTGTGTCAAGACTTTAATTTAATTTACTTTACATGTGCACCTCTCTAGAGTTTTGTGCCATGGGCCCTTAATTATTGTTTTCTACAAGGCCCCTCTTGTGCCCTAGATCACTATAAAAGGGAGCCTTCCTCTCTCATTTTCTCCATCTCATCTCACAATCTCTCAAGCTCTCAAGTGCAAGCAAGAAAGAAGATCAAGCCTTCAAGCATTCAAGCATCCAATTCATCAAGGAGATCCATTAGAAGCCATTGAAGGATTCAAGCTTTATGGAGCTCTCTTGTTGAAGATTCATCCATTTTAAGCCTCTTCCTAATTCAAGATCCATTCAAGATTGGTGTTGAAGATCTAAAGATAATTGATTGGAGACATCCTATATTTGATTCTACATTTATCCATTCTTATGGATTCAAGGATTCGAATCCTCCACAAGGGTTTCAACTCAAGCAAGGTGAATTGTTTTGTTTACTTTGTTTATTCCAAAAATTTCAATTCAATTTCAAGGTTAATTCCTAAATTGGGGTTTGACTAAGGCAAACCCCCTAAAAAAACAACCAAAAACCCCCTTTTTATTGCAGGTACAGGTGTGGAATTTCAGATCTAAGAGCGGATTTGGATACCCTTTTTGGAAAACTTCCGAGATCTATGAATAGAATTCAAATCGGACTTCAAATAAAGAATGTGGTATTTGACCTTTTATGAGGGTCAAACCCAAGTTGAGCCATCTCGAATAAAGATTTTTGGGTTTTGTAGATCTTGCAGTTTCAGTTCAGGATCATGGGAATCAATAGTTTTTGAGATCGTTTGATAGGGTTTTTAGCCGATTTGTTTTTGGAGGTAAGTACCTTTATTTCTTAATTTCAATATTAGTCATCTATATTTAATTTCTATATCAATACAATTTCATGTAAGTGTAAAATATTGGCTTTGGGGTCTCTTTTATGTGCAAGCCATTGTTCTAGGACCCCATACACTATTTTATCCTTTACACTACCTTCAAAGACAAACATATTTTTGGTTGATACTGGATTGTCAAGAATCCTAGGATGCTCCTGCATCAGACACCCCAGGTAAGAAAGATTTTCTCATAAGGAAATTAGGAATACCTCAAGGGAATCAAAATAGGTATGTCGAATATGTTCTTAACCCATATCTCTTCTTTTCCTTCATCCCAAGTAGTCTTCACTTCATTCACTGTCTCATGCAGAAAGTTCTTATGTCTTCCACTTTGTTCCTTCTTTTCGTTGGCAACAGATAGCAACTGACTCTGACCACTACCGACCACCTCAGTGCCTTGGTAAGGTTCATCCTCTCTAGACTCCTCAATCAACTTAGTATCATCTGCATCTCTCTGTGTCACAAATGTCACCATCTATTGTACCATCTCTTCCAGCAAAACTATTTGTTTCTTAATCTCAACAAACTCTTCAAAGATATCATTCTCCTTCTCCTTCAAACTAGGAATAGGTTCATCAACCTTCTTCTCCTGATTTTTTTCATAAGGACAACACCTGATAACTCCACATCCCTTAACTCCTGTCTCCTATAAAGGTATTAGCTTATACCTAGCTCCTTCATGCCTAACCACATAGGTATTAGAATGACCATCAAACAAAACATTTTTGTCAAACTGCCAGGGTCTACCAAGCAACAGATGACAAGCATCCATAGGCAATACATCACACAATATCTCATCATGGTAAGATCCAATCTGAAACTTAACCAAGCATTGTTCTTCAACTCTAACCTTAGAAACATCTTGTATCCAACTAATCTGATAAGGACTAGGATGCTTCCTTCTTTCCAAATTCAATTTACTAACCATTTCATTTGAAACAAAGTTTTCAGAACTACCACCATCAACTATGACATTACATACCTTATCCTTGCACTTACATCTAGTTCTGAACAAATTTCTTCTCTGCACCAGTTTAGGAACACATGCAACCAATCTCTTAGTGACAAGACATTCACCTTTCTCTAGAACATTCTCAATGTCTTCTTCAGTAGCTAATGCAACTCTTTTCTTAGGACACTGCCAACTTCTATGACCAGCTTCACCACAGTTATAACAAGTTCCGGTGAACTCATTCTTCCACCTTCTCCTCTATCCAAAATTCTTAGTAACTTGACCACTGCTAGATCCCACATCTGACTTAGGATTCTCTGTCACATTACTCTTAGCAACTATCTCACCAGTTTTACCACCTCGGTTCCTATTATTTTGTTTTCCTTCATACTTCCTATTTAGCTTCTCTTCAATCTTTAATGCCATCTGATAAGCATCACTGATTGTTGTCATCCACATAGAAAGCAACTCTTTCTGAATACTAAGTATCAAACCATAGACATACCTAGCAACCTTCTCTTTATCAGCTTCAGAATGACAAGTCCTAATTAGGATTCTATAAAACTCCTCGGTATACTCCTGTACGGATTTGTTAGTCTGCTTCAAGGCTTGCATCTTCTTAAACATGTCCAATCCACCAGAATGAATTATCTCTTCAACTTGTCAACCATTCAGTTCCACTTAGTGATCTTCTCTTTTCCTCTCCTACCTCTTTCCAACTAAACTCCTCTCCACCAGATATTTGCATGACCTTTCAATTTAGTCTTTGCAAATCTAACCCTATCAGGATCTTCTATTTCTTCATACTCAAAGTATTCATCAATCTCATTGATCCAATCAATCAATTCTTTTGGCTAAGGCTTCCAGCAAATGCAAAAACTTCAATCTTAGGTCTTTTCCCAATCTTAGACATAGCTTTCAGAATTCAATTCTCCTCTAAATCTCTAGCTTCTTCGATAGCTTCTTCAAAATGATCTTCTCAGATTCATCATCACTATCCTCCTTTAAGGTAGGCTTCTTCTTTCTCAATTCCTCTTGCAGGTCTTGCACTTGTTTATGTAAAGCCCTAAAATCATCAAGACAAAATTCACTAGTAGCGTCTTCTTCTTCAGAGATCTCATGATTTCTCCTTAGAGGCATCTTCAAATTAAGATCTAGATACACAAGATCCACTCGGCTCCAATAGGAACAGACTTTGCTCAAATAGGAACAAAGTTTTCTCTAATACCACTTGACGCAGTCAAGCTCAGTGGATCCAATTAAGGACTGACCGACCTTGTAGCCAAACCAATATGCAGCGAAAATACACAATAACAACAACAGATCTGAAATGAAATAGAATTCTTTATTCATGAAAACACCGATTACATGCAATGTGTCAGGTTGTAAGGTCTTCCCGGTTATGGCCAATTACAATGCAAGTAACAGTCTACAAGATCTCACAGGATCCAAATCCTTTCCCCAACATCAGCATCCAGCTAGTCCAGGTCTATAACACACAACACACTGGTAGGCAACCTAGAAAGATCTAAACTTATACTCAGACTTCCAAGCAATCTTCCTACTCCTAAGCTCGCAGGCTACTAACCTTCCTTCCAACAATCTGATGCCTAAACAACTACCCAAGCATCCTATAAATACTAACTCCCAACCACAAGTCGGCTGATGAAACAATAAATCTTTACAAACAAATATTAAATCCTAAAACATCAGTCGGATCTCATATAGCCTTAGAAAATAAATAAACTCTCAAAGATGGCCCCAACAGTCATCAAATCCACATAGAAGAATGCAACATACCACATCTAGGTCCCCACATGTCCAACGGTCAATCCATAACATGAGGAGCATGACCCAAATTAAATGCACAAGTCGGCCAAGCTGATCTATCCAAACAATCTAGTCGTTAAGCAAGAACACCAAGAAACAAAAGAAATAACAGAGCACCAGTCCACTGACCATGTCAGGCATGACTGAGCAACACTGTTATCATCAAGTTCTAGTGAACCAATGCCTTCAGTCACCGAGCATTCTTCAGAGAATAAGCACCCTAGTAACCACATAAACCGAGCAACTAGTCTCCCAAATTGAGCAAGAACTCCACCAAACCAAGATCAAAACTAACAATCTACCTTCAAAGACAAACATATTTTTGGTTGATACAGGATTGCCAAGAATCCTAGGATGTGTAATACCCCTCTAACCCTAATATAAGTTTTGTGTTTTTGAAAGAATTAAGATCTTTCGATATTTTCTTACAGCTTAAGTTGTACATGATAATTGTTTGATCTATTCCTATAGTTTGTTTATAATAATTTCATAAGCTAGTACTCAATGATTCTAATATTAGACATACTATCTAAAGGTATCATTTTTGTATGTATTTTTCTCCGTGTATGTATTGAGTACCTTCAAGACCTTTATGAACATAGTTAGGATGTTATATGATATGTACTTGATAGATATATATAAGTGGTTATTTATATTTTCTTCTATTAAGGTTACTTTGGATGAATCTTGTATCTCACTTGATGATTTGATTATGTTGATTTATTATTACTATTGATAAGAGACTAACACAATGCTTGAGGTTCTAACCTTCGTTATGATGATGTTACATGCTTTGAGTGTATATATATACATGATGTGTTTTCATGATTCAGCACGAAGTTGTAGTTACTCACATCACTGAGGTCCACACGATGTATCGATCCTGGTCATCTGTCTGCAATGTTTTCTTTTATATGTATATCCGTGCATATGTATTTCTTCTTTGTGATGCAGGCTTGCAGGTACCGGGCATCGACTTCACCTGGCTTCACAGGTCTGAGCATGCCCTCAAATCCTCGATGGTTGTTTTTATGGAGATAGTACTAAGGCCCCTACATGAGTCTTCCTTTGTCATTATTCCAATTTGGGAATATTAGGGTTCCTTCTTTGTCAGTCAACCTTTGGGTCAAAAACCCAGATCCAATGCACCCGGTTGGGCATGGTTGTAGTTAGTGCCTTGTGGCCACTTGAATTCATTTGGTTGTATGATTTGTTTACTCATTTTATTTATTTCTCCTTCTTGGTATGATTCTTAGTTAATCTTTCTATGTTGTGTTTCAGGAGTTTGGCTTGACTTTCCTTGTTGACTCTGGTTGACCTTGTTTGATCTTATGGTTTTCTCGATATGTTTCATAGATGATTTGTATGGCCTCTTTGGATGATAAGATTTATTTTGAGGCATGTGATTTTATTCTACCTCAGTGATTATATCCTATAGTAATTATAAATAGGTAATAATATTGTGATCTATTACTTCATAATCTTATAGATTATAGTGTTTGGTATTTGGCATGTGTCTATATAAATATAAATATATATATATAGAAATATATATATGGGTGCACACATATATGTATTTATATATATATATATAATTTATATGTGATTATATGTTAATTATTGTAGATATTGTTGATAGTGTATATTTTGGGATTAATGTAAAGTATAATATTATTAATAATTAAAATATTAAATAATGCGAGGTATATTATTCTCAATTGTTAATTATTAATAATGAGAATAGGTTATATATATAGATATTGATGTAATTAATGCTGGCATATGCATATATGTTAAGATAATATTACATATGTGTATGAATGAATACAAATAATCTTTTATTGTATATTTGAGTAATATAGTTGTATGATATTAAGTTATTTTATAATACCCTTTAGTTAAGAGTTAGTTGGGAGTTGGTTACTTTTCCTCTCAACCTTTGGAAATATATTTATATGCACTACTTTCTCATTTGAAGAGAGGAGATTTTGGGGCTGAAGCATTGAGGAGAGGATGGCCTTACTTTTCATGGAGATTTTGGAGAGAAAACTTGGAGATGTGAGGGAGAGTTTGTAAGCATTTGTCTTTAAGAATTTTTGGTTATCTTTGCTTTTGGGGGAAACATTTTTGTGAGAATTTCAGTAGTTGAGAGAGGGATTCTTTTCTATGTAATTATTTGTTTCTTTCATGGAGATTTCTGAAAGTGGATAGGGTTTGAAGGATGCATCTCAAGTTTGGATTTGTCTTCTCTTTTGTTTCCTTCCTTCTTCGATTCAACCTTCGTAGGACATGAGGTATGGATTGAATATTTTAGTTATTTTATGTCTCTGATAGATTATGGATCTATTTATATATTATCATTATTTATTATAGCTATACTTTTCATTTCTATGGTTATTTTAAAGTTTTGATTTTTTGTTTGTAAGAATTGGCATGTGTTTTCCTAGGGTTTTTAGCAAACCATTTTTGGAGATCTATCATTATAATAATTTTACTTGCATCTAGGGTTTTACTAAATTTATTTCCTAGAAGTAAAATTCATGGATCTCAAATGGGTATCTCTCTGATTTTATTTTTAGGGTCGAATTAATGCCTTATTTTTGACATTTTGGTAGACTATGCCTGTCCATTCTTGATTTCAAATTTTCTGTCAAATGTATTCGTATGCTACAGGCTGATATGGTCATATAAAAGTCTAAATTTGATATCAGAGATTCTCCTAAGTCTTATATTTTATTTCCAATTGGTTTGGTGAATTTTAATTATGTTTTGTGAAAATTACAGCTGTTTTAGTGAAGGCAGGTCTGAACCCTAACCAGAATTTTCTGTTTTAAACCAGAAGTCATAACTTTATTTCCCACCATTGGATCTTCCTAAAAATAAAATCGAGAGTCCATAATTATGTTATCTAAATCTCCACTGAAGAGATTGCCTTTATTATTTTTTTCATGGAAGATATGGATGACTGTTCTATGATGACTATTCTTTGCATTTAATTCTTGCTTGAAATAATTCAGTTTAAGAACATCATTAAGTTTTAAGGTTTCGTATGGTTACCAGAGGCTATTAGAATTTTTTTTTGGTTAATTGGATCTATGTATACTTTGAATATGTTTATAATATCACTTGGATGTCTTCTTATATGTTTGGAACATTTTGAATGCCATATTGGGTTTAGGGTTGTCAAGTGGACTAGGGACAACATATGTTTTCCTAAACTCAATCAAATGTTGTTATGGAATTGATATGAATTCTTGATGATGAATCAATTATGTTCTTATGATTTTTTTATGTATGTTAGGGAACCTAAGTACACTAGGTGAGTGGCTCATAGTGAGGGGCCAGGGCCCTAAGTGGCTAGTACTAGGATAACCTACTATGAGTTATTTAATCAAGTGATAACCTAAATAAATGAATTGGGAATGGGAGATTATTGGAATGGGAAATTACACACTAATAAAGATTAATTGTGCCTCGCCCATGCCTTTAGTACTAGTAAAGACTAAGGATGGGAGTGGGAGAAGGTACCTATGCGTAGGTATGACTGAATGACCTTGTTTGTATGAGAGGCATTCAGTTCTGCATGTGCCTACTTGGGGGCCAGGGCCAAGAGTGGCTAGTACCAGGACAACCCAAGGGGTGAGCATTAGGCACAAAACTCAAGAAAGGATAATCTCCAATAATAAATTAGGAATCCTATAAAAATTTTGAGAAAGGTCCACCTCAAATATTAATTTGAGAATTCAACACTTAATCCGAGAAATAGTGGCCCCGAAGAGGGAAAAGACAAGATTTTGATGAAATCCCAAAACTGAAAGCTAACCTTGAGGATCTCAGACTCTAGGGTCAAGGATGAGGTCGACCTTGACCTAGGTCAGGGTCGAGGTCATCCCTGACCTAGGTCAGGGTCGAGGTCGACCTTGACCTAAGAGGTCAACCTTGACCCTGAGGTCAAGAATCAAAGGTTCACAGTCCAAAATGCCAGGAAGAAGTGGAAAATGGGGTAGAACAGGGGAAAAATCTAGATCCAAGTCGAGTATCCATTCAAGGCATTCGACATGACCCCAAACCACTTACTCGAAGGGCTAAACGCTCTTAACATGGAAGTGCTTCCATTTTAAGACGATACAATTGTTTTGTAAAGTCTATGTGCCTATTGTATTTTGGTTATAGACATGTTAACATCATTATATGTAAACATGTTTGAGCCAATTCATTTGGAAGTGTTGTATGTAATAGGTTGAAGGCCGACCTAGTGAATAGTTTTGTTAGTGCATATAAATAAGACATGCGCCTTTGTATTTGAGCATGGTATGAGATATAGAGTTGATAGCAGCAGAGAAGAAGTATGCGAAGAGCAGTTAGAATGTTGTAGTGCTTTACAAGAGGCTAAAGCATCAGCACACAAAAGGAACTAATCAGACAAGCAGTGTCACAGCAACAGTTCACCTTGCAAATATAGTGTGTATCTAAGATCCAGAAGGTTGTAGCCTTCACCACTTGAGCAGTGAGCTCTAGGACAATGTGTCCCCACCCCTAACAGGGTTATTGTAAAAGACTCCTAGCAGGGTCTGACCCTTGACCAGGTCACTGTACTAAAAGCATTGTAAAGATCAACTCCTAACAGGGTTGTAAGATCTTCTAACAGGGATCATAATACACTAGTGCAGTTCTTAGTGGGTGTCAATTCCCACCGAGGTTTTTACCTATTTAGGTTTCCTCGTAATCATATCTGGTGTCATGTGTTATGGTTTTTTATCTTACTTACATTGATATTCATTTTAGTACTTAAGCAATTAAGTTAAGTTTCAAGATATCAGAAAAATTAATAATATATAGAACACTGAGTCACCCCCCCCTCTCAGTGTTCCCATTCCTAACAATTGGTATTAGAGCTTGGGTCCTCTGAAGACAAGTTTAACCATTTGAGGAGATCATGGGTTCAAAAGAAGTGAAACATCTGAAGAAGAATCTTGAAGTAGCTCTTGAAGACCTTGACAGATCTGAGAAAGAAATTGAAGAACTAAAACTAAAGGTTAGTGGTTCTCAAGCATTCATCGAGAAATTGAAAAAGGATTTAAAAGATTGTTCTACAAGTGACTTAGGGATAATGATCAAAAAGTTTAATGAAGAAAACACATCTTTGAAGGGTCAGATTGAAGAGTTAGATGAAAAGCTATGTAACAATCAAGAAGCCTATGAAGAACAGGTCAAAGAAAACAAGCAGTTAAATGAAGAACTGAGACAAGCAAACATGAAAATCTTGGAGTTGGAAAACATCAAGAAGTAGATGGAATCTGAATTGACTGAAGCACAGAATCATATTGACAAGTTGCACACAAGCAAGGATCTAATAGAATCTTAGTTGTATGCACAGAAGATTAAAGGAGACACCAACAGTATTGGATTCAATGAAGCACAAAATCAGATCAATGACATACGAGTAAGATTGAAAGCATCAAAAGGATCTACAGAAGCTAAGAGGATTGGAAATCAGACTGAAGCTAATGCAGAACCATCTAAAGATGAGCACAATCCAGTAAAAAAAACTTTTTATGCATGTAACAAGCATGGTCACATAGAAAGAGATTGTAAAGAGGTAAGACCTTTCAATGGCTACTATTATTCATGCAATAAGTTTGGTCATAGAGCTATGAATTATAGATTAAATTCAAGAAATCAAACTCAGAACAATCAAAGAAATCATCCTTAGTAGAATGTTAGAAGTCCTCAGAACATTACATGTCAAATATGTAATTATAATGGTCACACAGCTAGACAGTGCAAAATGGTAACCCACATGAATGCGTCGAGGAATATCAGGCCTCTAATTATTTGTCACTCATGTAACAAGGCTAGACACATCTCAAAGTTTTGCAGATCAAAAGCGCAAAGACAAGAAAGCCCTAAAAATTCAGAAGGATCAGTATTGGATGAAGTAGGAGAAGTCAAGTTTGTGCAAGCTATAGAAGATGCGAGCATGATTTGGTAGGAAGAAAAGATAGATAATGTTGGTGAAATAGTTGAGGATGCATTCGCAATGGATGCACCTCCTATTTATGGTTAAATGATCGTTATGGTCATAGCGGGAGCTAGATTAGCTCGAGACCCCTACGCGGCTGGTATACTCACTCTCAGAGTATGCGCCTTTGGTTATAACTGTTTGAAGACTATTAGGTGCAGTATGCAAGAGCGCACTTTCTGATTGATAGCAAAAAGGAAGATTGGAATTCTCTGTGGGATTTTGTGTTTACGCGGCAAGCATTAATGACAGAAAGTTGTTTTTATAGTCATTGAAGTTCCTTTATTTGCACATTTACATTCAAGTTCGAGCCTTTGGAGATCACGAGAGTTCAAGCAATTGAGTTGTGAAGAATTGCAGTTGGATTATCAGTGAAAGGAAGTAAAGTTTATTATGGAACCCTAGTTTAGTCACGACGTTTCAAGAAACCCTTGGAAACCAATTGGAAGCGTTAAAACAAGTAAGTTATGGTTACTCCAATTATTTTTGATGTTGTTGAAAGGAAGAGATGTGTCTTTAAGAAGCATCCCTTCAAATCAGTCCTAGATGACCTAGAAGGAGCATTCTTTAGGACCCCAATGGGTGTTATGCATGTAGAGGACATATGTGCATATATCTATTGCAAAAAGGAATTTGTTGGATCAGATAGGATTAGGTCACATCTAGAAACCATGATGAATCCAGACAAAACATTCACTAATGAGTTCACGCAGTTGGAAGACAACCCTATTGTTGACTATGCCACAGCATATGAGTTTTACGAATCCAAATGGATAAAGATATTATTAAGAATAATTCATGATGACCTATTTTGGATAGAAGTCCCTATGAGAATAACCATTGATCTCATTCATGAGATGACAGGTTTACCTAAGACAGGCGTCATTCTTCCTAGTGGAAAGGATGTAAGGAAACTGGTAGAACAAGCTTGTAAATCTCGCAATGACAAGCGCGGAATGACAGTTGAGCCTATAGAAGAGAAAGACATAAAACTGATGTCAATGATACTTGGATACAAGTTTCAACATGCAAACAGGGTAAATAGTGTGTCCACGGCCACTATTCTAGCAGCCATCAGAATTGTGAAGGAAAATGGTGAATTCAACTTGTGTGACATCTTGCACGCATAGTTGATGGAGAACATAAGGGCCATCAAGCATGACAAGAGCAAGATATTCAAGTTTGGGTCACTGATAATCTATATGTACTTCCATATAGTTGGTAAAGTGTCAGATTTGTATCTAGACAAGATTGTTCCCACAATGTCTCAAATTCTATTCAAGGCATCATCTGAGAGTACTTTGAGAGATTTGATGGAATTGGAAATCAAGACATTCAGGATAAAGATGCAAAGAAGGTATAGGATACCTGAGAGCATAGTTGAGAAATATAAGGATAGTATTTGCTTCATGGTGGAGACAGACATAACTTGTATGGAAGCAGTGGAGCCTAGAACTAAGTGGATCCATCCACTTGGTTATGAAGTGGAAGAACAGGTTTTGGAAGCATATGCACAAGTCCTCCTATCAGCACCGAAGGATCCCAATGAACCAAGATGGGGTACCTATGAGGAAAAGACAAGACAAGTAGATGCAGTCCTAAACAGTGTTGCGACCAAGAGGAAAGCTTCTAGAATCACCTCTAAAATACTAAAGATTCATGGTGTCACGCAGGCTGACCTGGATAAAGCTAGAGAAGCCAAGATAGCAATGCAAATTGAGAGTGCACCCACTAGTGAAGTCAAAACAGAGAAGGTTGATGATCCTAAAGAGAAAAGGGTAAAGGTGGAAGAAAATACTCCAGCACCCACACCTATTGTTGATCTAGAGTCCACATCACCTCCTGAGCCCAGTAAGATGCCCAAGAGAAAGAAGCAGACAGTTCCTTTTGTGCACAAAAGGAACTGATTAGACAAGCAGTGTCACAGCAATAGTTCACCTTGCAGATATAGTGTGTATCTGAGATCCAGAAGGTTGTAGCCTTCACCACTTGAGCAGTAAGCTCTAGGACAGTGTGTCCCCACCCCTAACAGGGTTATTGTAAAACACTCCTAACAGGGTCTGACCCTTGACCAGGTCACTATACTAAAAGCATTGTAAAGATCAACTCCTAATAGGGTTGTAAGATCTTCGAACAAGGATCATAATACACTAGTGCAGTTCTTAGTGGGTGTCAATTCCCACCGGGGTTTTTACCTATTTGGGTTTCCCCGTAATCATATATGGTGTCATGTTTTATGGTTGTTTATCTTACTTGCATTGATATTCATTTTAGTACTTAAGCAATTAAGTTAAGTTTCAAGATATCAGAAAAAGTAATAATATGTAGAACATTGATTCACACCCCCCCCCCCCCCCCCTGCCTCTCAGTGTTCCCATTCCTAACAATTTCTTCTATAAGTGTGTCTATTTTTTGTCAAAAACCAACGTGTAGTATTTTGGGCTTAGATTTTGGCTCGTTCATCGAATTTTGAAACAAGTTAATTTTTTAGAAACTAGACTCCATTCTACACACTTCAAAAAAAAAGGTTTAATGTTTTATTATTTTTCAATGATTTATAGGGGTAGCACACACAAATTTCACGTTTTTAGGATGTGTCTACTTCATACAGTCATAAAAAATCATACATTCATCAAAAAATTAGTAGAAAAAATTGGGATAAACTACATGGTGTTAGCTAACTTCTCACTAGAGTGATTAAAAAAATTCAAAATAAAAGTTAACATTTTGACGGGAGCACACTAGACACTATGTTATATTTTTTCACAAAAAAAGGACCACTTTTTGTGTTCCCCTTTTTGAGGGCCTTAATCTCCACCATTTTTAAAATAAGTTAGTAGTTTAGAAACTAGATTCAAAGTACTGCAACTCTTGTTCTTGTCGCATCTTCAAATTTTGTGTCTAAACTATCTTCAATTTCTCATCGAAGTTCAAAGTTTGTTGATTTAAAAAAAAGTGGCATCTTATACCCCCTTTTTGGTCCCCCATCTTTGTGCACTTACCCGAGGAGGAACATTAAGTGGAAGAACACTTGGAGGAGGTCAAATTATGGTGGTGTTGATTCCACATTGAGGAAGAGGAGTAAAGAGAAAAGTTGTGAGAAAATGAGTATGCTTGTTTTGGCTAAGTGTTGGAAGAGAAAAAAGAACTTATTGGAGGTGCATGTTATAGTGATAGGGTTTTCTGAAGGTTCTTACAAGTTGAAATGATGGTTCTTCCATCTAACTTTGTTTTGTGAGACCAAGCTCACAAAAATTTCCTACTGTTGTTATTTTATGCAAGAACATCTAGGGGTGTAGGGAAATCTTACATCATCCAAAAGTAGTGATATTTTAATTTTATATTAAGGTTAAGTTAAAAACATATATAATCTTTTACAAGTCTCCACATACCTTGGAAAGTGTCCAAAGGTTCATAGGGAGTTGAAATAATTCAATGTTTGTAGCCTATGTCTAAAGGTAAATGCATTTTATATGAGTGGACACATACATTTCATTTTTTAAAGGAAAATTGGGAAAGTACCCATCATGGCATCCAAATATGGAAAGTGAAGCATCATGATAAGGTGGAGTGGAATGGACACCTTTTTGGGTGACCATTTTAGGGAATTTAAACAATCACCTCCTTAGGGGCCCTTTTGGGAAAGTTATAGCGATTTTTATAGGATTTGTGTTGCATTTCTTGGTTGCCATGTGTTGATCTCCAATGGGGTGTGGGATTTCCAGTAGGCACAAGAATGTTATAAAAGGGAGGCTTGGGCTAGTGGTTGAGCATTTAGAGTTGAGTCCTTTGATACAAAAATTAAGTAGCAAGGCTTGTAGCTCCAACTTGCAGATTTGAAAATCCAATCTAGCTAATATTGTGTTAAGTCTTGGAATATTGTATTTCCCTATTTCATTGGTGTAACAAGAAGCACTTAAATTTTATTTGTTGTTACTGTGTTACTATTGTTAGGTGGAGTATCCCTTCATCAAATCAATAGAGATACATTGGGATTTAGTACATTAAAAAAGAAGTAAATAATTAACATTTTAAATATTCTCTATTATCATCAACATTGTCTACTATCAAAAGGGTTGACCAATTTAAAGGACCCCTATGAAAACTATTAAAAATATTTATCAATAATGCTAATCTAAAGATTCTAAACAAAGATGTTAAGCAATCATCTACTTGATTGTGTGAAGGATTAAAGCAATAAAACATGAGAGGTTAAGCTCACCAACATTGGCCTAGAGTATGACAATAGACCTATATTTAATTAATACAAATTGACCCAAAACATAGCAGAAAAGAATATTTTTAATTTGTATCTCTCCTCATTATATATTTATAATTTTGTTTCAATTATAGAACCACAAAAATCATTCTTCTCATTTGCTTTCTAGAAATAAAAAATATTTCTTTTAAGTCTATCAAATTTCACCTCTTCCATATTTATTTAGTCTAAATTAATAAATGCTTATGTAAGCATTCCTGGATTAAACTAAGCTAAGCTTAGGGGTCATCTTTTTCACTTTTTTCACATACAATAATAAAATTACAGACTGTAGAAGATCTCTCACTTTGAATGACGGAAAAAAGGATGTAGGAGACCTTGATGTATGTTGATCTCCTTTCCCTAGAAGACAAATTTAGAAAGTTTCAAAAATGGAATCTCTAAGAAGCCAGATCCATTAATAAAATGAATTTGTGAAGTGCAATCTTCCAAAGCAACTAAACAAAAACAAAATGTAAAATACAAAGCCTGAAATTAAGCATATTTTCATTCTCCCTATCATAAGAGAGGGCACTTATTATTATTATATTATATAGAGAGGGATCGAGATCTCCTCGCTTTGAATTGATGTAGACTTGCGTTGGTTCCATGAGGCAATTTGGATAAGATCTAAGACGAATATCTAATTAATGTCTTTGTTCCAAGATTTTTCTATATACAATGACGTAATGCTTAGAAATCAACGAAACAAGGAGAATGAATATAGATCCATGAAAATGATTCCATATGAGAACCTTTCCCATGAATTCATTCACAACAAGAGAAGGGTTGGACTTGACCAAGTCAATTTCTTGACCTCTCTCATGTGTGACTGAGTCACTGGGCCAGCGTTTGAAAGGTATAATTACATTTTTTCAATCTAGTTAAATGGTAATGGCTACTTGCAGGTAATTTTGGTCATTTGGAGAGCACCCTTCTCTAATGACTTGGTTGAAAGAGACTATCAAAACCTGCATTGCAAATTAGTCTGAGTGTTCATATGCATCTTTATAACCATTACCAAGCGTTTACAATAATGAAGACCACCCTATGTCAAGGAATGAATATATATCCATGAAAATGATAATGGACCTTGCAACACCTAATTCAAGTGGATATATAATAATTCCTTATTATTATATAGTCCAAGTGTACATATGCATCTTTAAAATGGATAATGGACTTTTGCAACACCTAATTCAAGTGGGTAGCGATATCTATCACCCTTACCTCACCAAAGTGACAATGACGATGGTACCTCTAGAATCCAGCAGTGTGAAATGTTTAGTTTGTAGCCATTGTTGAAAGCCTCGTATAGTCAGATTCATGAAGTTTCCACAGTCCATAATTATCAATATACTTTCTTCTGAATTATACCTCATACAAAGTAGGACTCATACATAGGATCTCTCAGGCACATCTCAGTGTGTTTTACTATTTGCTCCAATTGCTTTACAAAATATGGAATGCACCTTTTAACAATCACTAATAATCAAAAGGAAGCCACTAATTCGAACAAGGGCTCGACTGCACCAACATTGTAGATAAACTCTACCATGGAGATCCTAGGAGCATCTATTCTTATCTGTCCAATTAAAATTCATCTTGCATTGTCACAAAAAAAAGTTTGTAAACAAGGAGAGAGCTCGTAGCCAGAAGTGCTATAACAAACAGTAGACCTCGATTGGCACCCTCCCTCTGTCATGACGTTTGGAAGAACCGCCATGGTGACTTGGAAATGATGACCGCATATTTTTCTTATGAAACTCCTATATCATGATTTGGCAAGTGCATTAAGTCCAAACCCTAGTACTTACCTAAGGTTTTATACCATGGACAAAAAATGTCTTACTTTGGGGAGTCCAACGATTGCTGCTGAAGATTCAATCCACATTGGCACAATACTAAGCTTGTGAAGATCTGAAGACATAGTGATAGAGCGCCAATGCCTATAGATTGAAAGTTTTAGGTTAGAGCTTTGCCCAGTCCATGCATATGTAACATGATATTATAACTAGGTAGCTTGATGCACTTAAGTTATTTGTTGTTTGAGCAGGGTGTTGCACGCTCTGACACACATTTTGCTGGAGGGGGGGTTACAAGTTCAATCCATAATCAGATAAATCTATATCCTGCAAAAAGCCAGTAGCTATGATATCAAACACCCAGCCCCACCATGAGGAGTTCTTAGTGTTGGTGTTTTTCCTGTCCATGTCTATCAGTTTCCATCGTATGATTCGGTGTTTTAATATGCTTAGCATGTTTCTATAGTGGGAAGTGCACCATACGTTGAGGAGGCAATGCTTTATGTTTAAAGTAATCAATGCTTAATAGTTGCAGCCCCGTGGATGGTCTAATCTTATTCAGATTTCTTTGAAGGCTTTGATTGGTGATATTTATTGCATCTCACCTAGATGGCTACAGAACTTGCTCCTCTTTGTGGAACTTGAAGCTGATATGTCTTATCTTTCTACCTTTGCCTAAGATAGCAAGCTTCTGTGGACAGTTGTGGCTTTAGGTGCTGACCAGGAAATTTCTAGCTCCTTTAAGCTTGTGATGTCGCTGAAAATTTTGTGATTACTTCTGTTTTTTATTTCTGTTACTTCTACTTAAGCAAAATTTCTCCCTCATATGCACTCACCCTTTCAGTATGAACGTCCTTTCCACTACCAGCTTCATTCCTCTCATGGCTAGCAGAAGTTCATTGGCCATGGAGACTAAAGAAACAGGTAGAAGGGAAATGGTGGAGGGTAAATTATTGAATTCAAATCTGTAAAGACATGAGAAAACTTTTTTAATCACACTCAACAAGAAGACAGATTTTAATCATCACTTTGATTCTAAAGTTTATTTGTCTGGCTTCAAAAGATTTCAATATTTTGCTGGAATTGTATCAATAACAGAGCAAACAACATTGCAGATGAAACCATAGATGGAAAACTCGGACTCACAAAAACTCACCAAGCCCTCAAAAAAAAACTCGGGAAAAAATCAGCCAGTTTTTGGAAAAACTTGGGAACTTAAAAATAGCATCAAATTTAATTAAAAATGCATTTTTTTTGCAAAATTCTATGAGAAGATGCATCCAATGAGTTAATTAATGAGAAAACAAAAGAAACAAGCTAAGTTTAGATATATATAAATGCAAAGTGGGTACAAAATCGCATTCTCATGTGGAATGTTGATGACTGGAAGCAAAATAGTAAACAGTTTCTACAAAACTAGAAGGAAATACATCATTACAAATTACAATTACATCTTCATCTTCCCAACTCTGAGCAAATAAGTGAGAGAAACTAGAAATAGAGGGCCGAGTCCTAGAAGTAGAACACTGCACTCAGCATGACTGCGCCTTCTCGCTCGGTTACCCTGTTGATGTGTGTGGCTCACTCTACATCCTGGATGTATCTTCTAGCACTGGTACTGCTAATGACTCCTCGTCTGACTCATCATCCTCCTCAATGTCATCCAATGTGAAACCAAATCCACCCCCCTCCTCCTCCATAGCCTGCCTCTCCAAATCAGCAATGTCATCCTCTATAAACAATGGAGGCTGCTCCTGTGCCGTCCAATCAGATTATGAATCTATGATGCTTGATCATTGATCAATGCCAAATGTCAAAGTCTTCATAACTAGGTCTTAGGTAGTCTTTGTTGGTGGCTGTTTTCAAGTCCCTAGGTCCGGCAAATGAGGTTTGAGTGATTTTGGCTTGTTGGGAAGTCATGTCTATCTGGAATTTGGGCGAGAGCTAAGCTAAGTTTGTCATAGAGATGGGGTCGAAACCAAGTGATTTGTGATAAAACGAGTTAAAACCCTTTGGGAATCCTTTTGCCAACTTCAGTTTGACCTTAGAAAGCCATGATGGATTGTGGGAGGTAACCCTGCTGAAGGCTTGCTGAATCCTCAAATTTGGCTAAGTCTGGAAGTTTTTGAAAACCTCAAAAAACTAGAATCTGCATCTTAACTCCTATGGAGCTAGGAGCTAGAACCTATCTCAAACATCCTGAAAGTATTTATACAAATATAACTTGAAGTATAAGAAATTAAATAAATTAAACTCATACTGAAAAATTGGAAACTTTCCTCCTCTACTCAAAGACCAAAGCGCTGCAAATGAAATAATGTGCCCAAAAATGTCGTTTATGGCATTCAAACCCCGGCATTGCCACGCAGGCAAGTATTCGGCACTCAGTGACTATTCGGCAAGTGTGCCAACTATGGATGAAACAGTTGCATTATCGTCAATTTCAAGCCATTATAGATACCTTACAGTGTGCAAAGCGAAAAAACTAGCTAAGTTCCTGCAAACAGTATATGAGAAATAACAAAGTGTATAGTTTTAAAGGTGCAATTGAATGTAATTATTTCCTAACTTGAAACTTTGCCTCTGATTTGCTGGAATTTGCCAGGAATATCTTGTATTTTCGAATAAATTTGTTTATGTTCTGTTAGTTTTAATTATTATAATACCCTTATGAAAAAGAGTTAGCTATATTATTCTGAAGAAAGGTACAGATAGCTTGCTCTTCTTGAGAGTTGTTTCGATCATGACTTTTCCTTTTAAAATTGACTTTATATGTTGAATGGTTAAACAGCTATAAATCTGACATTCAATATAATTTGCAGTTTGAATGAAGTTTAAAATTTGAGAATATGAATTAATTGCTGATCTTACTCAAAAAATACAACATAAACTTGAGAAAGAAAAGAAAATATAGCTTAGATGCTATATGAGTAAAAACAGGGTTAAAGAACATGTTTGAATCAAATACTAAAAAAGATTGATTCCCAAAAATTCGCTCAAGAGAATTGCTCCACCAAGAGCAATTGCAATAAGTGAAGAACCCCATGAAAGTCCCTCTGTTATCCTTGGTACCTTTGTTTTGAGTGCATCACTACAAGACCCAATAAATGCAGTGTAACCACCCATTGCCATGATAGTTCCGAGCAAAAACATTAAGAGAAAAGCTCCTCCTGCTAAACGAGAAGGTAGAGCAAGGGCAGGTAAAACCATAAGAAGTGCATCTGGCTGCAAGCCATGCACTATTCCTGTCGCAAAGGTTGCAAATCTGAGATTTTTTTTGCCACTTTCAAGAGTAGTGATAGGCTCCAACAGATTTGCTTGATGATGACCAGTCTCTAGAGCCACACAAGGTTCAGGTACTTGTGAGGCCTCTTTAATGCCCATACCTCCAATAACAAGTAATGTGATGCCCACAACTCGAGCTCCCCATGAGCGAAGAAGCTCAATGTGCAATTTATCTTTCAATATCAGAAAGAGGATACCAAAAATGACTTGTCCAGCATCATGACCACAACCCCACAGAGCTCCCACTGCAGCACTTTCCATTCTTGTGCGGCCAATTGCAAGGGGAGCTAAAGCAGCAAGGTGATCAGGTCCAGTTAAAGTGTGCAAACAGCCAGCAAGAAGTCCAGTCCAAGCACTACTAAGCAGTTCTGATCGTACAAAGGAGCTAGCTGCCTTCTCTCCAACTGCAACAGCAGCAGATGCTCCTCCTTTTGCACCGGCACTAGTACGAATGACTCCTGATATTGCAAAAGCAGGATGTATTGAGACTAAAGTCAATGCTGAGAGTACAATAACAGCTCCAATGCGGGTCATCTGAAGGATCAACACACCTTTTGGTGAGTAAAGATTTTTTCAAGGACAGAATTGATCAGAAAATATGTCTGAAAATTGTAGCTGTCACTTGCATTATTGTATATCTGATTCACAATTACGTCTATGCTATATTCAAAATTAACAACTGCTACTCTTTTGATTGATTCCTAATTAGGTTCGTACATGAGAATAAGTTCATTATCAGCACACTAAAGAGAAAAGAACTTTTTTCATAATTGTTGTTTTGGTAAGTGGATGAAGTAGGCAAGAGAAGCAATGAAACACATGCCATCCCACAGTAAAATGTTCCTTGCATGGAGGTGAATAGCTCTGGCAGGGCTCTGTTAGAAGCTGTGGCTTCCCTCCCCAAGTGCATTCATATTTCAAGGCTTGCTATGTTTACATGACCTGAGTTTTGATCCAATTTCACTCAAGAGGAAAATCAGTCTGCCTATCACAGATTGAAACGTGGTTACAATTTAATTACAATCCTAAAATTTAAAGATTTGTGAGATACATTTTTCTATGGCTCCAGACCTCTGCATGTTTGAAAATGCTTTGTAGTCTCCTTTACATCATATTTGCTAGAACTATCAAAATGATGGTTTGTCTTTTAAATCAAATATCTCTTTTAAAGAAGTGTAGACATCCGAAACTCTTTAACACACATGAAAATGTATTTTGAAAAGATACGTAAATTTCAAAGGAATGTACTTTGTCTTCTTATAAATCTTGTTTGGAAATAACTCCTTAAAAGTTTTAACAATTGTAAGGGATTATATACTGGCAAATTGTGAGGGCTTATGGCCAACCCTAAAATCTTCTTTGCTCCATTTAAAGTTCCATCTTTGATTTTCTTTTCTCGGTTCCTTATAAGGTAGGACATGCCTCAAATTCTTCAATTGGCAGTTGGAGATGATTTGTGTCCTCAGGCTGTTTATACTCTATAGTATTTGAAAGTATGTGTTTTAAATGGCCTGCTAGATGAATTCATCAGCTGAAGCAAATAATTTATAACCAGTTTGGGTGAAAATGGCCTCTTCCTTTTTTTTCAGAATTATTGGAAAAGAAATTCAACAGGAAATTGTACTGGCTTTCACTTTGGCTATTGGCTTTAGCTTTGGCTATAAGCTTTATTGTGAGTAGAGGTTCTTATGGTATTTAAGATCGGAGTATTAGATTCTTCTGATTAGATTCACTTGAAAACACTGTATATTTCTTATAGCAATTTGAGATCTTGTTCTGATATATTGAAGCTGAAAGTTTGTATTTTGTATTGAAATTAAATAGTCACAATTTGAATTTCCTTGGGTTGAAATCTAGGTGAACATCAAGACCTACCCAAGATAAATTTTATACCTCTAGAAGTCAATATTATCTTTCAGATTCCTGGTTGAGGAGGAGTTTTTACATTAAAATTTGTGTGCTCTCAACATGCTCTGCATTCACTCACTAAAATATTGTTTCTCATTTAAGACCAAAGGAAAAAAGAAGTAGCACATTTGTAAGCATAATCATAATGAAATGACTGTAAAAACTTTAACAAGTTATATCATACCAAATTATTCCAATGCTTTTGGTCATCTTCAACCAGTAAAGAAGACGAATTGACAATGCACTCTTTTTGCAAAGAATCTTTGCTAGTATTAGTCTTTGATAGGGGCTCTGCATCCTCAAATGCCTCAACACTTCCAGCAAAATTCTCTGCTGAATACCTTGCTTGGAATTGGAGAAACTGACTTCTATAGTCCTGTTTTGAAAAACCTGAACACCAGGCATGACAAGAGAGCAGTTTTGGCTCTCTATACAAAGAAGAAGAATGAGTGATACCCCTTCTATTTGTCTTATCTCCCTGAATATAATGGTCTTGCCACAACCTAGAAGACTGAACTTTGATCTGCTTACTGATTTGTCCGAAACTACCTCCCACTGGAGTACACAAATTCATCTGTGAAAATCCACATTGAATAACTCGGTCCATGCAGTTCTTTTTGTGTGCAAACACAAGACTAGTGATGTCTATGGAAGCAAGTAATCAATTCTGCCCCCTGTGAAAGAACAGAGTAATTAAATTATGTAAGTGAAAGCAATCAATAAATTCAGCCCTCAGTGAAAGACAGTGGGCACAAATCACGCAAATGTGTGGTGGCCTATTCAAAGAAAACAAAATTGCCAAGTAATTAACTGGATTCCAAAATATAAAGGCCCTTTCAAACATGGGGCTAATACTGGTTTTCAAGATATAAAGATATTATTATGAACCAAATCCTCAATAAAAGATATGCCACTATATTTGTTTTTTATTTCGAATTGTAATTTTAAGAACAAGGCAAGAGAACCCACAAGCACTAAGCCCAGGACTTGCAAAAATAGACCAATATTTGGTATGAAGTTTTGACCAAATACAGTACACAAGTCAAGCAAGTAGGCTAAAATCTCAAAAAGTTCAAAATTACAGAAAATAAGATAAAATCACATACAGCTCAAAGATAGAGAAAATAGACTAAAATCATACACATTACAATACGACAGAAAATTAGGTAGAGTAAAAATTGGGTGCAACCGTAAAAATAACCCAGTTGAAATGAGGCCATAGTTTGAACCCAGCAAACAATCCATCAGGTCTAGATTGTGAAAAAAAAAGCAATGTATTCAAATAAAGTGTGAAGTATGATTGTAATGTAAAATAAGTTTTTGTTTCTCAGCCCTTTCCAGATAAAAATGGGAAACTATATCCTCCCAAGTTTTTGAAAAGAAATGTAATGTGTACTAGTGGATTCTCTCTCCCAATCCAAGCAGATAAAGGGAGGAGTGAAGACACTGACTGATCTAATAGCAGATTCATATTTTCCAGAAGAGAAAAGCAATTAGACCAAAAAACAGTTTACAGAAACAGGCTAAAATCTGCATTATACAAATTACAGAAAAATAAGGCTAAAACCATGTAACGTTCTACATTAGGGTCACAGAAAATGGGCTTAAACTACACGGCGCAAAAATTACGGAAACATGCTAAAATCATACAATAGAAAAAGTAAGGGCAAAAATCACGTGCAGACATTATGGAGTGAATATATTTTTAAAAAGTTGGAATTCAAATATCCATCTAAACTCGCATAAGTACAAAATTCGATAAAATGGCCTGAAAACCACATCCAGTGCAAAATTCCAGAAATACCATTGGAAACAGACAAACAAATAAAATATATTCAAAACTGCTTTAAAACCGGGGCCACTAGCCAAAGACCCCCATAAATGTTCAGGCAAAGACATGCACAGATATGAAACATAGGCACTGGAAAAAAAAGGGCACAAGAATCAAAGAAATTAAAGCCTTAATTATATTAATTTAAGAGCAAGATTTATCCACAAATGTGAAAAAACATAGCTAAAGGCATTGAGTTTTTAAGTGCATATACGAAACCGTAGAATTTATTATACCAAACACATTATTGTAGAATTAATTATACCAAACACATTGTTAATACCAGATCCGGAGATTCACCACAATGAATGCACAAGAAAATCCTGACGCACTATAAAAATTCAACAAAAAACACAAAAATTTACCTAAATTCAACAAGAAAACCACAAAAATTAACAGCGAACGATACCAAAAACGCAAAATCTTCATTGTTTTTAAACGCTTCAAACTTAGCACTCGGATAAAATGAAATGACGGAAATGAAAGCAGAATCTACCTTGTATTTTCGGTTTCGTTATCCGATTGTGGCGCTGTATTTCGCGATTTCAGCCCAAACGAGAACGGAATTGAAGCAGAAATGAAGGCAAATCTAGTGACAAGATAACGTTTATACAGGTTGTTTTAGGTGGAAACCGAAAAAAAAAACACATTTTGTGGACTCCAAAAGCTCATAAAATTCAGCGTGTTGAAACATCTTGTTCAATTAAACTTTCAGCGGTCAAATAGATCTGACGGTACGATTTGAACGCGTGTGCGTTGTTGGACGGTCAGATGATAATGATAAGGCGGACGTTTAACTGGATTGTTCAAATAGGGCTCGTGCGCGGGCGTTTACAGCACAAGCATAATCGGAGGAGAATGTCTGCCGTAGATTTGAAAAGATTAATGTTGTAGATTTTGACACGTGTTATGGAGGCTCGTGGGTAGCACACGCCTACCCAGCTGGCAGATTTGGTTTGTTTGGTAAAAGCGCACAGGTTCACGTTAAGCGCCCATTGAAATTGACGCTCTGTAGCCTGTTTTCAAAGTTAAGACCTTGGATACAAAGAACATTCCTAATTGATGGGCCGTTGCCCGTTTTCAAAATTATGCCATGTTCAACGTATAAAAAGATGTAGGGGAGATGTCGGTATTCTTTTTTCTTGTCTTTCTTATGGATCTTTCAAATTTATCCATCTTTATTTAAGTTTGGCGTAATCCAATCCTCATTTAGTTATGAGCATTTTTATTATTTTTATTTAGTTTTTTATCATGTTTTTAAAATCTATCATATAATATTTTTTAAGTTGGTTTCTTTATCATGTCTAATTTAATTTATTATTTTTAGATAATGTTTAAATTTCCAATCGTTATGTGAGTAAGTATCATTCGTACATACATATATGTGTAAGTATCATGGGTGTTTATCTACATTAAGAATATGTTAAAATATATTCAATCATAATCAATATAAAAGATAATAAGAATGAGAGATTAAGAGCCTTATATCCTTAACAATTTTCTAAGTACATCTTCAACAAATTTTCATTTCAAATTCATAATGATCTATTATCCTTATTAGTATAATGATCTAGTATCTAAAAGACATTTTTTGTATTAAGTTGGATTTTTACTTTAGTCTTGATTAGCACTCATTCTAGGATTCACATTTCTCTCTCTCTTTTTTTTTTTTTTTGTCTTGGGTCAATAATGTAGTTTTGGTCATGAACCTAATTTAGGACAAATTATGTGATCTTGATCTATGAATTCTCCCAATCGAATTTAATTCTATAGGTCCAAGTCATTTCAATCCCAACAAACTATCAATTACCAAATTAAACTCAAAATATTCAAATGTTCATATCAAGGTCTTACCATTAGATTATTTTAGGACCGAGTGACAAAATAATTACACATTGTATATTTTATTACAAGAGCATTTAGAACAATATATTGTCTACATTTTCTCTCATAGAAACAAACTAGACAACATATTTTACTTGGTGAGTTTGGAAACTTACATAATATGGAAACTTAATCACTTTTTTTTCTTATCATAACAAAAATCCATGACACCTATTAACACCATTTGGTCTTATGCTATTGGAAGCAAATGCAATGTTAATAAAAATAATCTTTAGGTTCAAAGTTAAATTTTAAAGAGTGAAGTTGCATGTCAAATTCAAAGTTACAAATAAAAGGATTAGTTTTTTGCAAGTAAAATATTAAACCAAAATATAAAATAGTTATATTTTACAAACAATTAAAGTGCAATTGACATGAATATAATTATTGATTAGTAAGACAAAATCTAAACTATAATCTAAATAATTGTCATCATTGTTAAAACTAAATTATATCTTCTATATCTAACCGACATTTATTTATACAATATTTATATAATATTTTAAATTCAATCATTTTATAATAGATTGCCCAACCTAGATAATAAATCCATTTTATTTATTTTCAACTAAAAATAACCTTTATTATCTACTTTAAATATAGAATAAAACAGAGTTCTAATAAATACTTAAATTCCAAGATAAAACTCATCAAAATCATAAAGATGAGCTTCAATCCTAAACTATATGTCAGCAGTCAAAAAAAATTTAATTTCCAAATTATTAAAAAAAAAATTGAAATAGAAAACTCTAGCAAAAGAATATCTATTTCATTTGTTTTTAAAAATTATAAAATAATGAAGTAGTTAAAAAAATTTAAAAACCAATACATGAATACTCCGATCAAGCGAAAACATTCAACTCGATGAAGTTCAAAACTATTAACTTTATCCATTTGACCTATGTGGTGGCCGTCAAATTTGAGAAATAAATTATCTAGAAGAGAGAATTTTCTATGTAAGATCAGCAGGAATTTGTTTGGTTGACAGGAGTGTTTTGAATTGGTGATTAGAGGACCACGTTACACATTTAATATCATACCAAATATTACAGGTAAGTTGCCCGATTGGACCCATATTCGCTACATGTCTTGTCTCGTGGAAGAAATATTCCTTTCCCTAAAGAGTTACAAGGTGGAATCAAACTCAAAATTATGGGAATGAAGATTATTTTCTTGTCTGTTTATAGATATGGAGATAACCTTCTCAAGCTTATTTGTCTTGTATTGCCCAACCTTGCATCATCTAACTACCATGTAATTTATTTTCTTTTAAATTGTTTTTATTGGAATAATCAAAACAAAATCGAAGATTATGATCAACCTTAAAAGCAAATGTTATTTTTTCAACAAAGAGTTCAGTTATAATAAGATTATAATGTGTGTTAAATTAAGCAATAAAAATAAAAACTGATATTACAAAAGAGCTACACAATAAGAACAAAATCCAATAGTAAACCACCTTTGTCAAATTGATTTTGGTTAAAACATAAGAGTTCAACCAATAGTAATAAGCTATTATAAACATTGTAGTTGTTGGAGAACCGAAATTGGAATCCGGCATCAAAAGCTCTATAGTAAGCAAGAGTTTTAGAACAAATTAAACACAAAAAAGGTTAGAGTTCTCAACATCCAATGGACAGGAATAATTGGGGAGGAGGGATAACCAAGCTTTCTACGAGGCCATGGTGTCAATATGAAACCCCCACAATGTAAATTTATGGCAAGAGCTTATAAATTATAATAGACAATTCAAAATTGGCTCTATTTTGATAATGGCGATAGGAAGGTAGTTTGACTATGTGAAGTTGCAAATTGGAAGAAACTGTGAAAATCTCAATTGAGGTAGGATAAAGGGTGTTGGAAAACACAACTAGGCAATTGAATTACTTGTCTACAAGTCTTGGAAATAAGATTAAGCTTTTTGGAGGCACCTAGAAGAGAAAATTTCCAAGATCGCTAGAAAGAGAAGCAGGGGAGCAGAATAGAAAGAGGATAAGCCAAATATTTCTATAGTAATGGAAACCAAAAAAAGTATTCTTAATGAACTCGGATCTAGAATATATGAACATGATAAAGAAAGGTGAGGTGATTGTTGATAAGGATAGTGATGTAAATAATCTTTCAAGATAAGAGTTGAGATTGAGCATCAATCTTGATTATATTCCATTTAGCCTAACTAATTGTATAGCTCCAAAGAGTGTTCAAGTGATCAGTACCATGACAAGAAATGGTAGGAGTTGCTTATAAATTAATTTGAGAGGGAAACAACATAAGTTATGAGAGTTTGACTATCACTAATATTTACAGAAGTAGTCTTGGCTATGGATGGAAAGAAGATTATAGTGATTAAGGTAACAAGTTGTTGAATATACAAAATCCTACATTAATTAGAAGAGGACAAATTATAGTGACTTTTAAGATTTTTCCAAGTCTTCCAATTGAAATTATTAAGGTCTCAAAGATATTAAAAGGTCTAAGTTCATTTCTTAAATAAATGTTATTATGGAGATGTTGGATTTGACCTAGTGGTTAATAGTCTAGTTGAACGTGTCTATTCCACCATATAGATGATGAGGAAAAGCTAATACCACATGACTATGATCTATTTGATTGTTTCATTGGAGTTTCCTAGAGGTTGATTGGTAGGCCTTCCAAATATAATTAAAAGGGGCAGAATTATTTGATTATCTCACCAATTCACTGATGTACACGAGCCTCGTGCTGAAGTAGTATGACTATGGTTTTGCACAAGGTGTTTTCAAGGAGAATTGCCTTCAATAGCCCCAACCAACAACTTTTTTTTATTAAAGCTTGTGCGAAAAGATCTATAATTTACCCTTGTCCTCATTTATCCTTTGGTTGAATATGGTGAAGCCAATAAGTCACATGTGGCACCCTTTAGTATTACTCCATTTAGCCTAGATGAAGTTCTTAATCAACTATGTGAGTTGGTTTTAATTCGATTTAGAATGAATCCAACAAGAGAATATATTTAAACATGGCTAGAAAGGATAATTTTGTTGGCAGCCTACATTTGTCTTAAAACATAGAGAAGAATTAGTTAGACCAATTTAGAAGTTTCTTTTTCATTTTGATTATGAACCAATTCCATATATCTCTAACAGAAACTCGAAATTCAAATGGGGTGTTGAGGTATATAGTTATAAAGTATTTCCTAACTTCTCTCCACTCTTCCAAAATTCAAGGGTATTAAGGATTGGAGTGGGTCATTAAGAACTATCTTTTGTGCATGGCAAGTTTAGATCCTGAAATAACACAATTGAGATCTAGTGCACACTCATGGAGACGATGTACAAAAAAGTGGCCAAATGGAAAATTTTCTACAAAGTATGCTTATGTATTATTTATAATAAGTTAACATGATCATGTTATGACTTTACAAATACCAAGTCATTGAATGAGTGCATTTAAAGCCTTAAAAAACATGAGAATATTTTATAAAGCACAAAACACACTCGTATTTTATGAATGTAAGATTTGGCTATGAAGATAACCATCCAAGATTTAGAGGCAATAGAAAACACAATAGAAAGACATAATGAATATGAAAAGAATAAATTTTATTCTCACCAAGAATGTAATATGTAATAACTAGATGATTCAATTAGAATGAATATTACATAGGAGACCCCTTGGTTATATAGCCAATATGAATAGAAAGAAGTGAATGAGACAATGACAAGTGTCATTGTCTTGTTACAAGATAATCAAGAGATAAATTATCACACGTTCAATGTGGAATCACATGTCCACTAGACATGGATCATCCTCCAATGTGTAATAAAGTATTTGCAACATGTGCAACAAAGGTGGAAAGTGATAAAGTGATAAGTGCACTAAAGGTGGAGTCAACACATAAAGTAGAATGTGATAACATAATAACACCACCTAAAGTGGAAATTCTCCTAAAAGATCATATTTGATTCCTAAGTAAGCTTAAGTAAAGTGTAATTAGTACCTTGGTGGGATAAGTGCACTAATAGATTTGAAAAGATTAATGTTGTAGATTATGACACGTGTTATGGAGGCTCATGGGTAGCACATGCCTATCCAACTAGTAGATTTGGTTTGTTTGGTAAAAGCACACAGGTTCACGTTAAGCGTCGATTGAAATTGACGCTTTGTAGCCTATTTTCAAAGTTAAGACCTTGGATAGAAAGAACATTCCTAATTGATGGGTCATTGCCCATTTTCAAAATTATACCATGTTCAACGTATAAAAAGATATATTCTTTTTTCTTGTCTTTCTTATGGATCTTTCAAATTTATCCATCTTTATTCCCATTTCAGTTATGAGCATTTTTATTATTTTTATTTAGTTATTTATCATGTTTATGAATGAAATTAAAATCTACCATATAATATTTTTTGAGTTTTTTTTTTGCTTGTTTAATTTAATTTATTATTTTTAGGTGATGTTTAAATTTTCAGTCGGTATATGTGTGAGTATCATTCATACATACATATATGTGTAAGTATCATGGGTACTTCTCTACATTAAAAATATGTTAAAATATATCTAATCATAATCAATATAAAAGATAATAAGAATGAGAGGTTAAGAGCCTACATCACAATTTTCTAAGTACATCTTCAACAATTTTTCATTTCAAATTCATAATGATCTCTAACCCTTATTAGTACTTGTAGATAAGACATAGTACTATTGTAATGAATTTTGGATTCTACTAATTAACTAGTTATTAAAAACAATCATATGAACCAATGGTAAGTATGTTATTTTTTAATTTTTAAAATTTATTTTATCATTCTAAAGTTTACATGCATGTTATTTAAGTTTTTAAATTCTAAAAAATATTTTTCCTCATTATGATTGGTTAATAGATTTGAGGTGTTATACACAATTTTTTAGGAATGATTGTAGAATATGATTTTTTGTTATCTTTTATGTGATAAGTGTAACACATTAATCTAGGTGTGGATAATTAGAGTATGTAAATTATATTTTTAATAGCATTAATCTGGAAAAATATCATAATGTGAAACCTTATATAAAATATATAATATTATAATACAATCTAATATATAATATAATAATGTATCATATATATATATATATATATATATATATATATATATATATATATATATATATATATATATATATATATATATATATATATATATATATATATATATATATATATATATATATATATATAATTTTATTTCAATCATATATAATTAAAAAATATATTAATAAAATAAAATTAAGATTAAGAAATAATACAAATAAAATTTAAATTAGCATTTAAATTAATTATAATTTATAATTTTTTAAATAATTATAATTAAAAAATAAAATTATTTATTGTTACAACTATACCAAAATAAATAATCATAATGATGTAATTTAATCATTAATTAAAATACATTTAATTGAAATTAAGATTATGGTTAAAAGGAACACATAATACTTTTAAGATTATGATTAGATTTCCATTCTTATAATTTCAACTATCAACTATGCTATAAAAAAAATTAATTATAAAAATTTATTACTACTATAACTATATAAAACATAATAATTAAAAAATTAATATACTATTACTTCTACTCTAGTTTCTACTATAACTAAAGGCAAGTACTTAGCCACTACGTGGCACTTGTTAGTGTAATGATCTAGCATCTAAAAGATATATTTTCTATGAAGTTGGATTTTTACTTTAGTCTTGATTAGCACTGGTTCTAGATTCACATTTATCTTTTTTTGTCTTGGGTCAATAATGTAGTTTTGGTCATGAACCTAACCTAGGACAAAATGAGTAGTCTTGATCCATGAATTCTCGCAATCAAATTTAATTCTATAGGTCCAAGTCATTTCAATCCCAATAAACTATCAATTACCAATTAAACTCAAAATATTCAAATGTTCATATCAAGGTCTTACCATTAGGTTATTTTAGTACTGAGTGACAAAATAATTACACATTCTATATTTATTACAAGAGCATTTATAACAATATATTGTCTACATTTTCTCTCATAGAGACAAATTAGACAACATGTTTTACTTCGTGAGTTTCGAAACTTACATAAAATGGAAACTTAATCACTTTTTTTCTTATCATAACAAAAATCCATGACACCTATTAACACCATTTGGTCTTATGCTATTGGAAGCAAATGCAATGTTAATAAAAATAATCTTTAGGTTCAAAGTTACATTTTAAAGTGTGAAGTTGCATGTCAAATTCAAAGTTACAAATAAAAGGATTAGTTTTTTTGCAAGTAAAATATTGAACCAAAATATAAAATAGATAGATTTTACAAACAATTAAAGTGCAATTGACATGAATATAACCATTGATTATAAAGGCAAAATCTAAGATATAATCTAAATAATTATCATCGTTGTTAAAACTAAATTATATCCTCTATATCTAACGCACATTTATTTATACAATATTTATATAATATTTTAAATTCAATCATATTATAATAGATTGCCCAACCTAAATAATAAATTTATTTTATTTATTTTCAACCAAAAATAACCCTTATTATCTACTTTAAATATAGAATAAAAAGGAGTTCTAATAAATACTTAAATTCCAAGATAAAACTCATCAAAATCATAAAGATGAGCTTCAATCCTAAACTATGTGTCAGCAGTCAAAAATAGATTTTTATTTCCAATTTTATTAACTATAAAATTTGAAAAATAATGAAAATCATTGAGCTTGTTTCATTTTTATTTTTTAAATTATAAAATAATGAAGTAGTTAAAAAAATTAGAAAACCAATACATGAATTCTCCGATCAAGCGAAAACATTCCACTCGATAAAATTCAAAACTATTAACTTTATCCATTTGACCTGTGTGCTGGCCGTCAAATTTGAGAAGTAAACTATCTAGAAGAGAGAATTTTCTTTGTAAGATCAGCAGGAATCTGTTTTGTTGACGGGAGTGTTTTGAATTGGTGATTAGAGTACCACGTTACACATTTAATATCATACCCAACATTGTAGGGAAGTTTCCCAAATGGACCCTTATTCGCTACATGTCTCGTCTCGTGGAAGAAATATTCCTTTACCTAAATAGTTCCAAGGTGGAATCAAACTCAAAATTATGAGAATGAAGATTATGTTTTTTTTTTGTTTTTTTTTATTAAGATAAGGAGATAACTTTGTGAAGATTATTTGTCTTGTATTGCCCAAACTTGCATCATCTATCTACCATGTATTTATATTTTTCTTTTAAATTGTTTTTATTACAATAATCAAAACAAAATCAAAGATTATGATCAATCTTAAAAGACAATCTTATTTTTTCAACAAAGAGTTCAATTATAATAACAGTATATGTGAGTTAAATTAAGCAACATAAATTAAAATAAAATCTGATTTCTAAAGCTACACAACAACAACAACAAAGTTTAATAATAAGCTACTCTTTATCAAATTGATTTCGGTTAAACCATAAGAGTTCAACCAATAGTAATAAGCTATTATAAAGATTGTAGTTGTTGAATGAGGACCGAAGTTGGAATCCGGCATCAAAAGCTCTATAGTAAGAAAGAGTTTTAGAGCAAATTAAAAACAAAAAAGGGTAGAGTTCTCAACATCCAATGGATAGGAATAATTGAGGAGGAGGGATAACCAAGCTTTCTAGGAGGCCATGGTGTCAATATGAAATCCCCACAATGTAAATTTATGGCAAGAGCTTATAAATTATAATAGACAATTCAAAATTGGCTCTATTTTGATAATGGCAATAGGAAGGTAGTTTGACTATGCAACGTTGCAAATTGGAAGAAACTGTGAAAATCTCAATTGAGGTAGGACATAGGGTGTTGGAAAACACAACTAGGCAATTGAAAATTACTTGTCTACAAATCTTGGAAATAAGATTAAGCTTTTTGGAGGCACCTAGAAGAGAAAATTTCCAAGATCGCTAAAAAGAGAAGCAGGCAAGCATAATAGAAAGAGGATAAGCCAAATATTTCTAGAGTAATGAAAAACAAAAAAAGTATGCTTAATGAACTTGGATCTAGAATATATGCATGATGAAGAAAGGTGAGGGGATTGTTGATAAGGAGATTGATGTAAATAATCTTTCAAGATAAGAGTTGAGATTAGGCATCAATCTCAATTATATTCCATTTAGCCTAATTAATGTTTGTGAGCAAGGTTTTTGAGGGTACCTGTTATCTGTTTTGAAAGGCTCAAATCAATCAAACGTTAAGAGTTTAATCTAAGCATGCAATCAAAACAAAACAAATAGACTCTAAGCTAGCCACCTCAGATTGAGCCAAAAACAGGTGCACCCAAGCACTGTTTGATTTGCTCTGATAAGGGGGATGTGGGTGTGCTCTCTAAGCACTTGGAGCATACTCTAAATGCATTTAGGATGAATTGAAATCCATGAAAACCCCAAAATGGCACAAAAATAGGTATAGAACACCTGATTTGCCCCTAAGGCCTCAAGGATCCAAAAATACTTTAATGGAGATTAAGCTACATGATGAGTAATCTAGGATTGATTTTAGACCAAATGAGATGTGATATGATGCTATGCTATGCAAAACAATAAGAAAAGCTATGTTAATCCATTATTGCTAAGCTAAGATGAGCTAAAATGCTTGAAGGTAAACTAAATTAGAATGATTTGCTAAGATCTAACATGAAAATGGCATTATAACAATGCATGGGAATGAAAGTAAGCTAATTGATTTGCTCTTGAAAGGAGGGGTATTTATAGGATTTGGGAAGGAAGAATGAGTGGCCAGGATTGAAATCCTTAAGAGAGGCCAAGATTCATTCAAAGGGGAGCACATGGATTGTGCTAGTTTAGGGATCACCTCCTTGTGACAAGTGTCACAAAGGCATTGGATTGAAAGATGGGAGGAATGTGCACAATTTGAGAATTGTGCCTAAGGTCAAAGGGTGTAAGAAAGGGGCGAGGGGCTTCTTAAATGCACCATAAGTGCATGTAAGAGGATAAGGAGGCCTTAAATGCCTTCAATGTATTTCAAAAAGGGAAGCCCTCTTTGTTGACTTTGGGGTAAGCTTAAGAGTTGGCTAACCTTGTTTAGGGAATGTGACAAGGTTAAGGGAGGAATTAGGATTAGGATTAAGATAAGCTTAGGATTAGGATGGGTGAAGAGGTTGGATTTGAGAAGATTCTAGAAGAGTCTAGAATTCCCCTTGGTTTCATGGAATAAAAGTTTATTCATTTCAAAAGCTTAAGTTTTGGGAATATTTATTGAAATATTTTCAATAAATATGAAATTTAAATATTTAATCTTAATTAAATATTTAGCCTTGGGACTAGGGTTAGAAAAGATGGGACTAGCTTTTTAATCGAATTAAGAAGGAATTAGAAGATTCTGGAAGAGGTTAGTGGTTTTAAGGAAATTGGCCAAGTTTTGGGCAAAAAATAAATAAATTATTTATTTTGGAATTTTTGATCAATTTATTAATTAAAATAATTAATAAATAAGGAGATAATGTTTAAATAAGATTTAAACATTTTTGGGAGGGATTGCTTAATTAAATATTTTTAATTACGATAAAGGGATTTAATGACATAAAAATTAATTAATTAATTAATTAAATAATTAATTAATAAATGATGATGTCATTAGGGATTTTCAAAAAATAAAAAAAAACTTTATTTTCTAAAGGATTTTTAGGTGTCTACAATGTTATAGCTCCAAAGAGTGTTCAAGTGATCAGTGGTGACAAGAAATGGTAGGAGTTGCTTATAAATTAATTTGATGGGGAAACAATATAACTTATGAGAGTTTGACTATCACTAATATTTACAGAAGTAGTCTTGGCTATCCAGATGGAAAGAAGATTATAGTGATTAAGGGAACAAATTTGTTGACTATACAAAATCCTACATTTTGTTGGAGCTTTTCCTTGCAGGACCAAACTTGAATCAATAGATGGGCTTGATTCTTAGGGTAGGAACTCAAGTTTGACAAGAAAACAGTCCAATTGATGAGGATAAAGAACATCCTCCTTCTTCTTTGAGCTCCACATCACTCAGGCAGGTATTGCCTTATCTGCACACTCAAGACACCTCATGATAAACAATAGGTCTGCAGATGGATTATTGTGGAATAGTCTTCAAACCTTTATAGGTATCATGTACCCCCATGAAGCAAATTCTTAATGGAATAGCCCTACTTGCATAGAATGGGTATGAAAACCAGAGACCTATTCTAACAACATGAAAGGGAAAGGGTGGAACTGAAAGTAAATGATTTAGAGATGGGTTGAAAGGACCCCTGAGATGCCCTAAGTCCCCATAGACCAGTGCCTTGTCCAATGGGCCACAGAGTCAAATACCCTATTGCAATAGACAACTATGAAACAAGAAGACAAAATACTCAATGTGTCGATGCCTAACATCAATCACACACCATGACCAAACCTCACTTTAACAACCCACCTGTGTATTCAAGTATGTTATTATCCATCCAAAGGATTTTAACGCTCCCCTTAGAAGAGACCTATAAACAGATGATACATTAACCAGCATCCACTGGAAGACAAGCATGACATATCTTTGACACCTCAGCTCATACATACATGAAGACTTAATCCTAAACCAATTATCTCTGCGAAGACAACTCCACTTGCAAACACATGGGAAATGCAAATAGAAAAATCAAACACCCTTGATGTATGATTAATGAGTTCAAGATTCAAATGGAGATAGTTTGATAACAATAAGAGTATACTGAATCCTCATACATAAGAAAAATCAATTACAGTATGTATCATATTTCCTAAACCAACAAAGGAAGAAAGAACACCCTATATGCAGAGAAGTAGAGAAAATCTATAGGAAAAGGACCTTTCATGGAACCAGTTCTCCTCAAAATTGCAGAAGAAGGAACCCTTAAGATCATACACTAGTCGTCAATGCTCTAACACTGTCAGAACCCACTAAACTTGGAAATCCTCGGCCCCACTGACATGTCTGTATACTTGTAATCCACAGCCAATCAAAACCTGACACCTCAGCACCACATGGCAATCGGTCCCACCATTCTCAGCAATCACTTAACCCTTTGACCACTCAGCGAATACGTGACTGCAAGGAAACTCCAAGTCACAGAATACATTACTTAACCCATGTTAGATTAAACGATTCAGCGAACAAAGCTTTTCGTTGAATCGCGAAGTCCCTTCATAACTTTGGGTTACTCTTCGCGAACTGGCGAATACATAAAAAAAGATGAGGGCCCACTGATGATCTAGCGAATTAGTGACCAAAGAGATTTCACCAATTCACGGCAAAACTTGAAACACTGCTACATTATCTAGAGATTCAGCGAATACACCTATTTGCCCATTCACTGGAAGTTTAGAACTCCGCCAAATAATTACGAGGATGCGCGAACACCAAAGATTTTTATCAAGACCGCCAAAGATTTAACTGCTCTGCCAAATCCTTAGACCAAAAACTGGGCCCGCTTGAAGAGAGAACAACAGTTGTCATAAAATCTCATGTATCTGACACATTCTATTAGATCTTACGACAACCGTTGGATCAACCCCTTATACTACTCTGCAGATTCTCTGACATAGGACCCTCTGTCAAAAGTTGACTCAGCACCTCTTGGACCAACCAGATACTGCCAAATCAGCACATCTGGCATGTGGACCCACTTGAAAGGAAAAGCCACATCACAACAGGAAATCAATGGCGGGCACAAGATCTGATGAGCTAGAAAGATTCTATCCGCTTATAAAACAACCATCGATTTAGAATCTCACTGCAGGGCACTTCCATCTCATGAATGAGTGACTAAGGGAAAAGATATCAGTGTTCGCCAAGTCACTGGATATAAAGATAAGGCCGCCAGGCACTTAGAGATTACTCGAACACTGTTCGCTGAACTGCCGAAAAGTTTATAAGGCACAAAAAAGTACTACCCGATTCAGCGAACATCGGGAGAGAAAATAACCATGTGCACTAAGGGATTCTTAAGTGGTGCAAAAAGGTAACATAAAATTAGATCAGGGCGAGACAAAACAAGGGTTTTTTTATGGCAACGGCTAGATTTTTGAATTTTTGCCTAGGGTTTGGACCAGAAACAAGGAAAAAGGATGCAAAGGCCAGGAAAAAGGGGATGCAGCCATGAAAATTTTTACCAGTGCTAACACATTTATTAGAAGAGGACAAATTGTAGCGACTTTTAAGATTTTTCCAAGTCTTCCAACTAAAATTGTTAGGTTCTCAAAGATATTAAAAGGTCTAAGTTCATTTCTTAAATAAATGTTATTATGGAGATGTTGGATTTGACCTAGGAGCTAACGGTCTAGTTGAACGTGTCTATTCCACCATATGGATGATGAGGCAAAGCTAATACCACATGGGCCTCATGTTGAAGTAGTATGACTATGGTGTTTCACAAGACTTTTGGCTATGCAGGGGCCAAAATGCACCTGATTAGACCACTTGTTTGTATTTTTTTAATAAATAAAAATTCTTAAAATCATTATACTGCAATTTTTAAATTAATTATTAAATGTAGATAAATTATGTAAACAGGTGCATTTTGGCCCCTGCATAGACGATGCCTTTCACAAGTTTTTTTCAAGGAGAATTACCTTCAATGGCCCCAACCAATGTCAACTTTTTTATAAAAGCTTATGCGAAAGGATCTATAATACCAAGTCCTCATTTATCCTTTGGTTGAATATGGTGAAGCCAATAAGTGACATGTGGCACCCTTTGGTATTACTCCATTTAGCCTACATGAAGTTCCTAATCAACTATGTGAGTTGGTTTTAATTCGATTTATCTAATGAATCCAACAAGAGGATATATTTAAACATGTTTGGAAAGGATAATTTTGTTGCCAACCTAAATTTGTCTCAAAACATAGAGAATAATTAGTTAGACCACTTTAGAAGTTTCTTTTTCATTTTGATTATGAGCTAGTTCCATATATCTCTAATAGAAACTCGAAATTCAAATGGGATGTTGAGGTATATAGTTATAAAGTATTTCCTAACTTCTCTCCACTCTTACAAAATTCAAGGGTATTAAGGATTTGAGTGGGTCATTAAGAACTATTTTTTGTGCATGTAAAGTTTAGATCCTTAAATAACGCAATTGAGATCTAGTGCACACTCATGGAGATGGTGTACAAAAAAGTGGCCAAATGGAAAATTTTCTACAAAGTATGCTTATGTATTGTTTATAATAATATAATATGATCATGTTATGACTTTGCAAACACCAAGTCATTGAATGGGTGCATTTAAAGCCTTAAAAAACATAAGCATATTTTATAAAGCACAAAACAAACTCCTATTTTATGAATGTAAGATTTGGATATGGAGATAACCACCCAAGATATAGAGGAAATGGGAAACACAATAGCAAGAGATAATGAATATGAAAAGAATAAATTTTATTCTCACCAAGAATGCAATATGTAATAACTAGGGGGTTGTAGAAGGACATGGTATGCTTGAAGTGATTGAGTTCCAATCTAGACTGGGAAGGCGTCTGCAGCAAATTGACTACGAAAATGTGCCTTTTGTTTGTTTTCACTTTAAAAAGGCAGGTCACAAGGCTAAAATGTGCCCTATCTTCATAGAGAAGGAAAAAATTCGCAAGGCCCAAATCAAGCAAGGGAAGAGAAAAGAGACCCAGAAGCAGCAAAAAGTTTTGAATCAAGAGGAAGGACCAAAGGTGTGGAAGGAGAAAGCCCCTGAAGGAAAAATATTTGAGGGGTTTCCTCAAGGGGAGAAGCCCAAGGATTCATTTGTGATCCCTCCTGTTCACTAGAGTCCAGAAGGAGAGAAAAGCCTTGAGAACGGGGTGCAGCTTGAGTCATGACAATGGTAATGGAGAAAAGGAAGCTGTCACTTTCAGCCCTGTTGTGCAAGACCCTAATGTTGGGGAGGGAGATAAAGGAAACTGGGCCCTCCTTGAGGATGAGGAGTTCATTTTGGAATAAATCAAGGAGGATTCCTTTGTGTCAGAAACCTAGGTGACTGAGGGCACAGTGGAGGTTCGGGGGCCTTCTTTTTCATAGGAATCAAACTTTAGCAGAAGCTTGCTGCTATCCCCAAGAAAGGTCAATAGAATCATCGAACTGGTCACCTCCTCCTCCCTAGGACAAATCTCTATAATGGAGGCTCTGTTTGAGAGCTGCAAAGATGAAAATGTGGGTCCTTGGATCTCTGTTAAAAAAAAGAAGAGTAGTAGAGACCCATCCCCGGTGTCTCCAGCTGTGACGAGAAGTAGAGCTAAAGCTGACACAGGAAGCAAACCTAGCACCCCAGGCTGGTGGAGTAAGAACCAAATCAGAAAGGAAGAAACAAGAAGGAATATAGCAGATGGAACCCAAAAACCCATCCAGGAAACCTAACCTCAAAAGAAAAAATGAAGGTCATATCTTGGAATATTCATGGACTTAATGGAATCCACAAACAGGAGGTTGTTAGAAATATGATTAGGGACCATAGGCCAGATATTTTTTTGATTCAAGAAATGAAAATGAAGAAGGAGAAGATTGAGAGCATTAGGTTCAATAAAGGTATGAAGATTGCGACTTCTAACTCGTCGGGGGGCCTTCTGGAGGTTTGTTAGTGATATGGAAGGAACACTTAACAACGGATATCATCTATGATGAAGGTAATATTCTTCTTATTCAATTTAAGAATACAAAGGATCAGGTATGCTGGTTTAATATGAACATTTATGCCCCTAACACCAAAATTGGTAGGAAACATTTCTGGAATAAAATTAGTAACCTGATGCCCTTGATGGGAGGGTCTAAAGGTATTATTATGGGAGATTTCAATACTCCCCTGCTGGCCACTGAGAAATTTGGAGGGCTGCCCCCGGACTTGGAAAGTCACCAACATCTAGCTGACCTTATTAGCGATTTGGCTCTCCTTGATGTTGAGTTAGAGGGTGGCAAGTTCACTTGGTCTAACAGAAGAGTTGGGACTGATTGCATCCAGGTTAGGCTGGATAGAGCTCTGATTACTATGGACTGGTTAAGCTCTTATCATTGCAAACTTTCTCTGATGGTTAGACTTGGTTCAGACCACTCCCCTATTGCTCTTACCATTGAACTTTGCAACAGGAAAAGGGCTTTCCCTTTCAGATTTGAGAAGATGTGGTCTGCTCATCCTGGCCTTTTTTACAAGATTAGAGAATGGTGGAGCATAGATGTGGATGGCACAACTATGTACAAAGTGGCTAAGAAACTCAAAAACATTAAAATGGACATCAGAAAGTAGAACAAGAAGGATTTTGGGGATATCTTTTTGGAAAAAGAAAGGATAACGGAGGACCTTGCTGGGGTACAAGAGGAAATCTAGAACACAGGCTATGACGCAAATAAGCTGAATGTGAAAAAGTTGATTCTAGTTGATCTTCACAACATTTTGGGCAAAGAGGAAATGTTCTAGAGGCAGAGATCCAGGTCGGCGTGGTTAAAGGTAGGGGATAAAAACTCTAGATTCTTCCACCTCTCTACCATGAAGCATAGGGCTACTAATAGAATTAGTGGTATAAAAAAGGGGGAGGCTTCTCTTAAGGAAGATAAGGAGATCTCCCAAGAGGCTATCAGCTATTTCTCTACCATCCTCACTAAAGAGACCAATCTAGGTGAAAAGGGTCAGGTGGATATTCTTAAAACCATCCCCACGGTGGTCAATGCTAGTCAGAATAGGGCCCTTGTGGCTATCCCTGATATAGAGGAAATCAAGGTGGTTGTCTTCTCTTTTCCTACTGAGAAAGCTCCTGGCCCAGATGGGTTCCCTAATTTTTTCTTCTAGATGTATTGGGAAGTCTTAAAAGATGACCTGGTTAAAGTGGTTTAGGAATTCTTTGTTGCCAAGTGCTTGCTCAAAGAAATCAATGCTACCTTCCTGGTTCTGATACCCAAAGTCTCAGGTGCATATTCTTTTGATGCTTTCAGGCCTATTAGCTTATGTAACTCTCTTTACAAGATTTTTTCTAAAGTTTTAACCAACAAAATTATCAAAATCCTTCCGAGGATTATAGCTCCGCAACAAATAGGATTTGTCCCGGGCAAACAAATCCTGGATTCTATCATAGTAGTTCATGAGGTCATACATTCTTTACAAGATGGAAAAAAGGATGGCTTTCTGCTCAAGCTTGACTTATCTAAGGCCTATGACAGGGTGGACTAGTTGTTCTTGGATAAGGTTATTGAAGCTTTTGGGTTTAAGGACAATACTAGAAAGATTATATCTCAATTGATCTCCACCCTCACCTTTGTGGTGTTGGTTAATGGTTCTCCCACAGACTTCTTCAAATCTTCTAGAGGGCTCAAACAAGGGGATCCCCTATCCCCCATCCTGTTCATTATTCTTGTAGAGTGCTTGGGTAGACTAATTCATGATAAAAGAAGTAGAGGATTTTTTATGGGATTAAAACCTTCTTCCGATTCCTTGGTCTTCACTCACCAACAATTTATGGATGACACCATTCTTGGGGGAGAGGCGTCAATGAAGGAAGCCAGAAATGTGAAGGACATCCTCAACACTTATTCTAATGCCACGGGTCAACTCATCAATTGGAACAAGAGCTCAATCTTTTTTGTCAATACCCCTAAAGGTAGACAAAGGAAAATTGTTGACATCTTGGGTTGTACTATTGGGATTCTCCCCTCTACCTACTTGGGCGTCCCTATGGGGGATAGGGCTCTTGACCTCTTTTGGGACAAACTCATCGACATGTTTAATAGAAAGCTGGCTGGCTGGAAGGGCATCATTCTGAGTCAGGCTGGTAAGGTTCTCTTGATAAAATCTAGTTTACAGAACTTGCCCACTTATGCCCTCAGTCTATTCTCTATTCCCTCCAAAGTGACTGATACTTTGGAGTTCATTCAAAAGAAGTTTCTATGGGAAGGTCTGAAAGGCAATAAGAAGTACCCACTTGTTGCTTGGGAGAATATCTGCAGACCCGAGAAGCAAGGAGGCTTAGGGATTAGGAACTTGAAGCAGTTCAACAGGGCTTTGCAAGATAAATAGATATGGAGGATATTCAACACCAAGGGGGAATGGAGGGATATCCTGAAGGATAAGTATATGGCTAAAATCAACTTTAAGTGGTTCATCAGCAAGGATGATGACCCTAAAGGATCCAATATTTGGAACAACATTATAAAGACTAAAGGGCTGGCTATTGAGAAGGTGAAATGGAAACTGGGCAATGGGGAAGATATCAATTTTTGGCTTGATGACTTGCTTAGTGTGGGACCTTTATGGAACATTGAACAGTACAATAGATGGGTGATGATTTGTATGGAAAGATTTGGCTGCAGGGTGAGAGACTACAGGATGAATGAGGAGTGGGTGAACTTGACTGAGATTTCTCTGGAGCTCAAGCCATTGATGGACATGCTCAGGCTCACTCCCTTGTCTATCAACAAGGATACTATTGTTTGGGGGCTGACTACGGATGACAACTACACTGTGGCCTCATGCTATGAAACCATGCAGAACACCACTCCTATTCCTATCTGGACCAAAGCTTGGTATCCTGGTCTTGCCCCCAAAATCAACATTTTCTTTTGGATAATGCTCCAAAACCGTATATTGACGATGGACAACCTTATCAAGAGAGGGCATCAGATGTCGAACCGATGTATTCTATGTAAAAATTAGATGGAAAGTGTTGATCATCTGTTCACTCATTGCCACTTCACCAGGAACATATGGTGTTCTTTCCTGGCTTTCTTCAATCAGACCTAGGTTTTTCCTAATACTGTTATTGTGCTCTTTCAACAATGGCATAGTGGGGTGGTTGGTGATGTGTGTCAGGGTTTATGGTTTTGGTCTCTACCTCATCTCTACTGGGGAGTGTGTAAGGAGTGGAACAACTAAATTTTCAGGGAAAAAGAAGTAAACCCTAAGGTGGTTTTTCACAAAAGCCTAAATGCCCTGGTTGAAAACTATACCATTAATAAGGGCCACAACCCTCTTCTCAATATGATTGGAGTAGGAGGGAGGACTATAGATGGACTCTTCCACCTGAGGGCTAGTGCAAAGACAACTTTGACGGGGTGGCGAAGGGAAACCCTATCCAAGTTGGGATTGGAGGAATCATCAGAAATGACCATGGGAAAGGTATTTCTGCCATCACGGTGTCTCTTGGAGTGCAAACTAACCATTTTGTAGAGGCACCTGCGGCCCATCAAACTATTAAGCTTGCTAAGGAGATTGGAGTTAGAAACCTGTGGCTGGAAGGAGACTCAAAGAACATAATTGACTGTCTCAATGAGAAAAACTTGCCTACCTGGACGATAGCTAATATTATCAATGAGAGCCTCCACTATCTCAAGTCCTTTGAAAGAGTCTATGTGGCTCATGAGTACAGGGAGGCTAACCAAGTGGCTGACAGGCTGGCCAATTGGGCTATCAGGAAGGATGAGGTGACTAGATGGAAGGACAGACATCTAATTCTACTTGAAATTAAGGATTTAATTGAAAGTGAGAGAATCCCAGGTAGATTGGGAAACATTAAAGTTTAATCATGATAGTTTATGTATTAGGGGAAATGTGTCATCTTTTGTGGTGTAAGTACATGAGCCAAAGTATGAATCACCTAGGCAATTGCCATCATTGCACTTTGAGGCCCATTTTTGGGTTTGTTTTTCATAATTTAATCAGAAGGATCGAGAACGTTTCTCATTTGAACTACTGGTGTCAAAATTTGTGAAGCTTTGTTAGCAGAGTTTTAGTTCGTAGAGAGAAAGGTAAAATGGTGGGGGAAAGACACATGAGGGAGCTTGAGGATGAAGCGGAAAAGTGGCAAAGGCACTCAAAGGTTTGGGAGATTTTGAGCAAAGGTGAGGTAACTTCTTTCATCGAAAGATTGCATGGATGGAAAGCCTCTGTTACCAAAACCATGGTGAAGAATTAGAATGAGGGGAGTGTTAGAATTGATGGGGTTGAGTTCATAGTGATGGAGGAGGTTATTTCTACTGTTACAGGCATCCCCATTGTTGGGAAGAAGTTTTACAGAGACAAGAGAATTTCGGGTCAAGCGATGATGGAATTCACTAAAGGGAAGGAGGAAAAGAAGGATCTAGTGAAGAAGGGCACTTACTACCTGCCAAAGTCCATTAAACCGCTGTGGAGGTTTGTGCTGAGAGTGATTATCAAATTTATTTCCCTGGACATGAGGTTCGACCGCATTTACTCCTACCATTTTGTGCTTCTCAACCACTTCAGGTCTGGTGCCAAAATCTCTATTCCTTTTTACCTTTACTCGTCAATCAATGAGAACATCAATGATTACAAGGAGAAGCCTATAGGCAACCCTACTTTCCATGAGGGGTTGTTATTGTTGATTTATGAATTTTTTAAAGCTAGAACAATTGGTAAAGAAATTAAGCAGGGGAGAGGGGGGAAGGATGGTTCAGAGGAGGAGCTTGACTCAGGAAAAGAAGAGTACATCCCTTCTGATACTAAGGAGAGCCAAGATATGCATTCGAACATGGATACAGATATTCCCCCTCGCACTAAAATGGGGAAAAAGAAGATTAAGAAGGAAAAAAGGGAGAAACAGGAGAAACCCAACCCAAAACAAAGAATTGAAATGTCTTCTGATAGAGATTATGATGAGGAAGCGGAGGGCATGGAAACAAAGGGAGGAAGTGACAAAGAGGAGGTTGATAGGCTGGGGGAGGAGGAGGAAAATAAGCAGAATAAGAAGGGAAGGAGGAAAATAACTATTAAAATGTCTATCAACAAAGATGAGGATACTGATGTGAATCCTAGTAGGGAATAGAGGAACTGGAAGAAGTTTGAAGAAGAAAATAAGGAGGAAGGGCAAGAGGAGGGGAAGGATAGAGAAGAGGAAGAGGAGAATCAGGGGAGGGAGGATGACCAGGATCAGGAATGTGAGGAGCAAGGGACTGACTAGTACACCTGTAAGATCTCTGACAAAGAGAAAAGTGTGGTCTAGAGAGATTTTCACAATGTCTCGGTCAGGATGGGATTAAAGAGGGAGATGATGAAGACTTTGGTTAAGGAGAACAAGGTGGGTAAAATTCAAATGGAGGATCTCATCAACCCTACCTTGGTTATTCTAAGTGACATCGCTAAAGAAAATCCTCAAATGGATGTGCTCAACAATGCCAAGAACAGTGTCATTGATAGCTACAGAACCACTAAGTGGACCTACCATGAGATACAGGAACTAAAATATAGGGTTGGCAGGTTAGAGAGGGAGGATAATAGCAGTAAGACCAAGCTTACCGAGGAGAAGAATGAAATGGAGAATAAGATGGAGGATGTGATAAAAAGAATTCAGAGTGTGGAGGGTACTCTGCAGAAAATAGTTGAATAGAGCTATAGCATTCTCAAAGCCTCAAATGACAATATTAAAACTCTAATCAGTAAAATAGAGGAACACAGGGGCAGCAAGGAGGAGTCTCCCAACACCAGTAAAGATATCTCACCAGAGGAGGGCCCAAGGAAGAGAACTCGCTCCATCACCTTGAAGAAGGATACTCCAGAATGGGATAAGGACTTGGCTAATCTAAAGGAGGCGGTGGAAAAGGCTTCAAAGCTAGAGATTTGTGTGGCTGAGATCCTCAGAGATTTTTCTTGAACAACTCTCCTGGCCTTGTTTGACCTAGTTTTTTGTTCTCTGCCCCTGGTTCTATTTTTTGAGCTTTTTGTTTGTTTGATGGAAGACTGTGTCTGGCCTTCCTTTCTTGCTTTGGCTATCTTGACTATGTATACTTTTATCATTTTATCTTTGAGATACTTTATGTTGTAAGGGTTTCAGGGCCCCATTAAAACCTATTTTCCTTAATAAAAAATATGTAATAACTAGGTGGTTCAACTAGAATGAATATTACATAGGAGACCCCTTGGTTATATAGCCAATATGAATAGAAAGAAGTGAATGAGACAATGACAAGTGGCATTGTCTTATTACAAGATAATCAAGAGATAAATTATCACACATTCAATGTGTAATCACATGTCCACCAGACGTGGATCATCCTCCAATGTGTAATAAAGTATGCACAACATGTGCAACAAAGGTGGAGAGCGATAAAGTGATAAGTGCACTAAAGGTGGAGTCAACACATAAAGAAAAATATGATAACATAATAACACCACCTAAAGTGGAAATGCTCCTAAAAGATCATATGTGGTCCCTAAGTAATCTTAAGTAAAGTCTAATTAGTACCTAAGTGGGATAAGTGCACAAACACATGGGAGACCAAAAAGATGTCACTCATCTTTTTGGTCCCCAAAAATGGGTATATCATACACCATATATGATGCATGCCATATGGCTTGGCATGTTGAACCTCAAGCTTGGGCACACCAAGTCTATATGGCATGCGCCAAATATGGCACATGAAATATGCAAAGTATAATAAATTTGAAAATCGCATTGTAATCCCTCTTTCTTTTGTCACAACCACAAGTAAGAGGCCCTGATTGGAGAACTTAGAAAGGGCATGTGTCATATTATAAGAAAAATTTTCTCCGTAGGTGCATTAGATCATCACAAAAATGTAGCCAATACATTGAGGAGGCCAAGGAGGTGAGTAGATAATTTTATTTTTAAGCCTCTTTTTTATTAAAATGTAAATTTAATTAGGTTTTTTAATTAAAAAATTAACTTATGTGAGATAATAATCTACCTAAGAAAAAATTTGAGGCACCTCCCAATGAAAAACCTCATGAAGAACAAGAAAGAACCTCATGAAGAACAAGTAAATGAGCATCCTCCATCAACTCATAAGCATCCCCCAGGCACCCAAGAAGATCTTATAGATCAAATTGAAAATAAAAAAATCAACTAGAGGCATTGGTTAAAACAATTAGATGGTACAAATTCTTACATGGCATCCCTTGCAATTTTTTTGCAATCAATTTGACTCATGTAGTCATAGTTAGTGAGAAAATTAACATTTGGTCCAATGAAAGAGAGGAACAAAACTAATAAATTATGCAAATAATTTATCAGATGAGGATGTGAAGAAGACAAAATTTAACAAAGTTGGCTTTTGTGCACTCTTCACATATCCTATAACGAATGGACCTCTAAGTATTAATTGCAAGATCTTCCCTATTAACTGGTTCTATCATGAAGAGATTAAAAATATTTTTGGGGAAAGGTGGTGGATGATTTTTGACAATCCTCCATGCAATAATCATGAGGTACCCTTATAGTTTTCAAGGAAACATAGTAAGTTTGTCCTCAATGATCTTCTAAACTCTTTTAATTTTTCAAAATTTCAGAGTAGAGGTGGGGGGTCCTCACATGGTAGACCAGTGGCCTGATGTTACCCTAACATAGTGTAAAGATCCATTTCCATACCTCATGTGGAGCATGCCACCATTCCTTCCATTGTGAAGGAGATCATTGAGGTGGTTCCTATGCTCCATTAGTGAGCTCACTTAGACCCTCATATAGTGTGTGAGTCCTCTAGTCTAAGATGACTTGGATGAGTCTTTCAGTTCTTAAGTTCCATCCCATTTGTGTCGGTAATGTGGAGCTCTTATATATATATATAGAGAGAGAGAGAGAGAGGGGGGGGGGGGAAGCTATAAAGAGTTATTAAGATGAGAGGTACAAATGGATGAAGAGAGGGAGATTTAAGTAGAGAGAGAGGTGAGAAAAAAGAATAGAGATAGAAGGATGGAGGAAGGGAGAGTTCACACACACACACACACACACACACACTATAGTGCCCACCCATAGTTTTCTCTTCAGTTTATTTTTTTTAACTCTTTTAGGTCACTTTTGTGTGTGCATTGATTATTTTAGCGATATTTGGATTATTAATTTGATTTATTATGAACCTTTGGATAATGTGTTATATCTTATGTTTACAATTAGATGAACATGGTTATTCTCATGTCAATTTAAATGCTTATGATGATGTATATGTTATGGTTATTTCATGATGGTAATCTATATATTAGGATGTTATTATTTATATTTATTATTTTACTAACCCCATACTTGCATGTGTATGGTTTTTGTGTATGTTTTATATTTGTGTTTGATGTGTCTGATGTGGTTGAGGGACGAAGTCGTAGTTACTTTCTTGTGAGATCGACATGATCGGCCAATCCCCGCCATTGTTTGTTATATATTTATACATGTATGTACATGCTTGTCTTTCATGTAGGATTTCAAGTATCGGGCATTGACTTCCCTGAATTTTCAGGATGAGTGTGCCCTATCACAATATCTCAAATGGTAAGAGAGGGGAGATAACATACAAGTCCAATCCCAACCCAAGCCATTTATTGTCCTAAATTAAGGGACAAGTTTCTAATTGAGTTTTCTATCCGAATTCATCAAGGTGACATGAATTCGTGTACCCTTTCCCGCGGTATGAATTTGGTGTTTTTGGCTTAGTCAGTTATTTCTCATGTTGTCTTGTCATATGGTTAGTGTGATTCTATGTAATTATGGTTAAATGATTTATGAATTTGATTATGTTAATAAATAATTAAATCTAATTAAATATAGAAATATTAATAGGAGGGTATTTAATTAATGAGAATTAATTAAATGCATTATCTAATTAAAAAGACTTAATTAAAAAGAAGTCTAATTGTGGAAATAAAAGATTGAATTAATTATTAAATCTAAAGTTAATCTAAAAGAATAATTAATGAATTGATATTTAATTATCAATTTCATAATTATTAATATGTTGTAAAATAATAATTGTTAATAAATAATTAAAATGCAATTTAAGTTGCACATTTAGTTTAATAAAATTGAATTAGGAATTTAAGTTTAAAGTTGAGTTAGGAGTTGTAATTGAAAAAGCGTATACTTTATTATTAAATTCTAATTAATCATGCAACATAATTTGATAACAACAAGGTTGGTGAGTTGAGCTCTATTTTTTTGATTAGGAGTTGCATGTTGAGTTCTTTTTCTAATTAGGAGTTGCATGTAGAGTTCTATTTGGGGGGATTTTCGTTATTAGAAATTTTTTTAGCCATTATTCAAAAAATAGGTTTGGTGGAGGCTAGCTTTTGGAGAGAAATTGTTTGGATTGTTTGAAGGATTCTTTTCAAAGCTTAGGAGTAATTTGAAATCTCGGAGTCTTCAATTTTTCTATTGTTGTTTCAGATCTTCTCATGGATTTTCAGGTAGGGTTTGAAGAACCCATGTTAATTTCCTTTCGAAAAGATTGTTTGCATTGCATTTGGAATGCTTGTTGAATGTTTGATTATGTTATTGCTTGATTTTCTACTATTTGGTTTGAATTGGTTATTAAAACTTTGTGTGGAAATTTTTAGAGAAACCTAGATCTAGAATGTTTTATGATTTAAAATTATAGAAATTATGCATGTTAAAACCCTAGGTTGTTCTTAGCAAAATTCTTCATGTTTTGGTCTTAGAAAATCATATTTTGATTATTAGTTAATTTGAATTAAAGGAAAACTTTTGTTTTAGATGTTCTGTGTAAACACTAGAAAATTGGGTTGTAAAACAATAGGAAAAATCAATAGATTTAATTAGTTAAGGTTGCTTGGAAAATTTTAGAAAACCCTTGAAATTAAATTCAAAAAGAAAAAGATGAATTATTTAAATCTTTCTGGTTCTTTGTATTCAATTGGAAAATGAATTTCCATAATTGTGAGAAATTATATTTCAAAAAAAAATATTAAATCAATTTGAGTATTTGTTTACAATTGAAAAAAAAGAGAGAATTTCTATGTTTTAGAAAATTAAAAAAAGAAAGAAAGAAATTGCTCTCTATTTTGCGCTAGAGATTTTCTGATATATTTTTTTTAAAAATAAAATATCTAGAAAAAAAAATAAAAAAAATATATATATTTAAAGGAAGGTGGGTGGGGCCACCACCCCCCACCCACTAGCGGATCCCAAAGGAGGCCACGACAACAAGTGTTGCCAATGACTCCCAAGGGAGACCGTGACAACATATGTTGTCAACTACTCCCAAGGGAGGCCACGACACGAGGTGTTGTCGACGATTCCCAAGGGAGGTCGTAGCAACAATGCTATCAGTGACTGCCAAGGAAGGTCGCATTGGTAGCCTTGAACAACCATTAGTAGCCAAGGTGGGGGTTGCGTGGGGGTGGGAGCCGTGGGACCCCCCCTTTGATTGTTAATTTATTATTATTTTAAATAAATTTTAATTTACTAAAATTAATTTTATAATTTTATAAAATTTTATTAATAATAAGTCTATTATTATTAATTACATTTTATTGTTTAGATTAATTATTAATTACAAATTAATAATTAATTTACGCATATATTTTGTATAAATTAAATAGGTTTGATATTTTATTAAAAGGATTTATTTTGTAGAATAAACTTAAGTTTTGAATGATCAAATTGTAAGGGATATTTTAATTATCATTTATTAAGTGTATCAAACCAATTGTTGAGATTTTTCTGAGTCATTATGGAAGTGCATTTTAATGTGATTATGGGTTTTCTGGGGGAATTACATTGCCTATTTTAGGAACGCTACCAAAGGCTTGGGGTTGTGTGAATGTATATATATACCTCATGTTGTTGTATTTTGAAGTTTATGTTTGAGGACATCTTGAGAGTGTGGTTATGTTATGATGGTTTGAGAACCAGTGTGTTCTTGTTGTACTAAGGAACTGGTTTGAGTATTATTGTTATTATCTTGTGATCTAATTTGTGAACCTAGGTAGGTTAACTAAGTGTATAGGTAAGGAGTGGTTTGCAATAGACGTCAGGGCCTGCAAGTGGCTCACAGGATAACTTATTGCAAGTAACTTAATAAAGTGATAATGTAATAAAATCTAATAGGATAGAAACATTAATAAGATGTATGTGTTCCTCACCCATGCCTTGAGTGCTAGTATAGGCTAGGATGGTTGTGAGATTATGCTTTCCGCCTCCATGGATCTAGATATAGCATTGTTGGTACCTCATTTATATGTGAGGAATATTGATACCACATAGAGTCACTAGGGCCCCGGAGTCTTGAGAGACTTCTAGGATAACTCTAGAGTTGGCTCATGTGATGAAACTTCCCCATATGCATCTTAGGTTTCCTACATATGTTAGTTTCCTTTGGTTAACTCGTATGTTTATCCTTTGTTATCCTATTGTACCTTTTGAGTTAGAGAGCTTTCATGATCCCTTTCTTAGTTTTGGTGTTTGTTATCCGAGCGGACTCTGTTGTTACCTCCTCAACACAGTGGGAGCAGACTATTTAGGTTCCATGAGGTTAGATGGTAGTGATTATTTTACCATTTGAGATTCTGATGTTCGTGTACTAGTGTTGGATGATCCTTGTAGCAGTTGTACCTTCTTGTTCATCATTGTTGGAGATATATTCTAATATTTCTTATATTATGTTCTTGTATCATTGCATTAGTTATCTTAGAGATATCATGTTGTACTTTATATTGAATTATTATTATTACATACCTTGCGACATGTGCAGTGGATATGGGTTATCATGTGTACCTTGTGGTATCATGTTGTATCGTAATTTCATGTATATGATGTTGTACTTATTTAAATTATGTGGAGACTTTATATGGTTTTTACATTAAGTGGTTTAATTAATATTTACGTAATCTATGACAAGGAACCCTTGAGATTTGTAATCTATGTTTGAGTTGTACTTGTATGTATGAGTTGTAATTTTATTGTATCGATTTTGCATTGTTGTTGTAAACTTTTAAGAAAAAAAAATATTCTATAAACTTAGTAGCATGCTTAGGTTAACTTCTCTTGGGTTCCCTGGCGGGGATCAGAGTCCGAGTTTCTTTACTAGGAACTCTGGGAATTTGTATGCCCACTAGATGTCTAAACAAATAAAACTTGAGGAAAAAACTTAGACATATAACACTCTGTATTTCAAACTATCATTTTATGCATCATGTATTTATTGTTCTTTTTTTTGGATGTTGTAAGAAAGATGGTCTCTAGAACTAGATCTGATGGTAGAGGCCATAGTGGGGGTTGTAGTAGAGGACGTGGGAGGGGTAGGCTTCACACCTATCCTGTGAGTCATAGCATCGAGAGTTTGCATTATGATAGTGGTGATTAGCATGGCGATTCTAGAAAGCCTAATACTAGGAAGATACTTCAAACTATTCTAGAACATCTCCCCATTCATAACAAGGCTGAGAGGAAGAGTCACACCATTTTGAGAATGAGGGTAGATAAAGATCCAGGAGTCCTAGGAGGGACACTACCATTGGTCATGGGGCTATAAAGGAAAATCAAATGAGAGAACTTCTGAGATCATGACCTCCTCCCTTTGATGGTCTTCGTATTGGTTTTGAGGCAGAGACATAGCTCATTGCATTGGATCAATTTTTTCTATGCAACAATTCAATACCAATGTTAAGGAAAGGTGTGCTATCATGGGCGCCTCGAGGGTTTTGCAACTACTTGGTGGAAAATAGAAGAACATAAAATTGAGCTTAGTATGGAGATCGTTACCTGAGATTTATTTCTTGAGAGATTTCAAGAATGATTTCTATCTGATTAGTGACAACAGTTCAACCCACAGATGAGTTCCAAAATCTACAGCAATTAGCTATGACTGTTAAGGATTATGAGAGTCATTTCTTCGAGCTCAAGACTTACAAAGGTTTTGGTGATAAGTCAGCACTAATGGTTCAACATTTTATTAGGGGGCTTAATGGTCGCATCATTGAGGGAGTTAAGGTTTTCGAACCTAATACTCTCAAGGAGGCGGTCATTAAGGCTATCTTGGTGGAGGGAAATCTAGCTTTAGGTCATGGTGGTTAGATGGGTGTTTAGCGTAGTGGTCATGCACCTTTAGGATCTAGGTGAAATCAGTCTCAAAGAGTTGGGAGCTCTCATAACCCTTCTACCTTCTCATGAGGTAATCAGGGCCAGCAATAGAAGGGGTTCTCTTTTCTGGCTTAGGACAGTAGTTCTCATTCTAGGAGCTTTCGTAAAGCTCAATGTATCAAGTGTCATACTCATAGTCAGCCTACTCAGAGTTTTCATTAGGAGGTTAGTAGAGGTAGTTTCGAGTAGTTTAGTGGACCTTCATCTTAGAGAGGTTTTTGTGGAGATTGTTTTTTCTTGTGGGCAGCATGGTTGTAAATAAACCAATTGTCCCTAGTGTTCAACACAGTATTCAGGACAGAGGATGATAGCTTTTGAGCCTATAGTTGGAGATGTTGGTAGACCCCATATGACATTTGCAATGGGGAATGATCCTCAGAGTTCAAACCATAGAGCAGGAAAGGGTTTGATTGGACCTACACATTGATTCTTATTTGACTCAATAGGGTGCAATGATATTTGTGGGACTTATGTCCCTATTTTGTTTGTAGGCTTCCAAGAGTAAGCCTAATTTTATTGAGGGTGGATGTAGTGCCCGTGCCCATAGTTTACTTTTTAGTTTATTTTGCCAAACTCTTTTAGGCCACTTTTATGTGTGCGTTAATTATTTCAATGATATTTGGATTATTAATTTGATTGATTATGAACATTTGGATAATGTGTTATATCACGTGTTTACAATTAGTTGAATATGGCTATTCTCATGTCAATTTAAATCCTTATGATGATGTATATGTTATGGTTATTTCATGATGGTAATCTATATATTAGGATGTTATTTACATTTATGGTTTTACTAACTTCATACTTCCATGTGTATGGCTAGCGTGTATGTTTTATATTTCGATTTGATGTGTCTGATGTGGTTGAGGGACAAAGTCATAGTTATTGCTTGTGTGATCCACATGATTAGTCGATCCCCACCATTGTCTGTTATATATTTGTACATGTATGTACATGCTTGTCTTTTATGCAAGATTTCAGTAACTGAGCATCGACTTTCCTGAATTGTCAAGATGAGCACGCCCTATCACAATATCTCAAATGGTAAGAGAGGAGAGATAACATACATGTACAATCCCAACCCAAGCCATTTATTGTCCTAAATTAAGGGACAAGGTTCTGATTGAGTTTCCTATCTAAATTCGTCAAGGTGACATGAATTCGTGAACCTTTTCCCTTAGTATGAATTTGGTGTTTTTGGTTTAGTCAGTTATTTCTCATGTTGTCTTGTCAAGTGGTTAGTGTGATTTTATGTTATTATGGTTAAGTGATTTATGGGTTTGATTATGTGAATAAATAATTAAATCTAATTAAATGTAGAAATATTAATATGAGGATATTTAATTAATGTGAATTAATTAAATACATCATTTAATTAAAAAGACTTAATTTAAAATAAGTCTAATTGTGGAAATAAAAGATTAACTTAATTATTAGATCTAAAGTTGAAATTAAAAGCATAATTAATGAATTGATATTTAATTATCAATTTCATAATTATTAATATGTTGGAAAATAATAATTGTTAATAAATAATTAAAATGTAATTTAAGTTGCACATTCAGTTTAACAAAATTGAATTAGGAATTTAAGTGTAAAGTTGAGTTGAGTTGTAATTGAAAAAGTTGCTTACTTTATTATTAAATTTTAATTAATCATGCAACATAGTTTGATAAAAACAAGGTTAGTGAGTTGAGTTCTATTTATTTGATTAAGAGTTGCATGTTGAGTTCTTTTTTTGATTATGATTTGCATGTTGAGTTCTGTTTGGGGGGATTTTCATAATTAGGAATTCTTTAACCATCATTCAGAACACTGGTTTGGAGGAGGCTAGATTTTGGAGAGAAATTATTTGGATTGTTTGAAGGGTTATTTTCAAAGCTTGGGAGTAATTTAGAATCTTCGAGTCTTCAGTTTGGCCATTGTTGTTTCAGATCTTCTCGTGGATTTTCAGGTAGGGTTTGAAGAACCCATGTTAATTTCCTTTCGAAAAGATTGTCTACATTGTATTTGAAATACTTGTTGAATGTTTGATTCTATTATATTGCTTAATTTTCCATTATTTGGTTTGAATTGGTCATTAAAACTTTGTGTGGAAAATTTTAGAGAAACCTAGATCTAGAATGTTTTATAATTTAAAATTTTAGAAATTATGCCTGTTGAAACCTTGGGTTGTTCTTAACAAAATTCTTCATGCTTTGGTCTTAGAAAATCATATTTTGATTATTAGTTAATTTGGATTTAAGGAAAAATTCAATTTTAGATGTTCTGTGTAAACCCTAGAAAATTTGGTTTAAAAACAATAGGAAAAATCAATAGATTTAATCAGTTAAGGTTGCTTGGAAAATTTTAGAAAACACTTGAAAGTAAATTCAAAAAGAAAAAGATGAATTATTTCAATCAGTCTTGTTCTTTTTATTCAACTAGAAAATGAATTTCCATAATTGTGTGAAATTATATTTTAAAAAAAATTATTAAATCAATTTGAGTATTTGTTTACCATTAAAAAAAGAAGAGAATTTCAATGTTTTAGAAAATTTTAAAAAAAAAGAAAAAGAAAATTGCTCTTTGTTTCGTGTTAGATATTTTCTAACACTATTTTAAAAAATTAAATATATTAAAATAAATAAATAAATAAATAAAATATATATTTAAAGGAAGGTGGGTGGCGCCACCACCCTCCACCCACTGACAACTCCCAAAGGAGGTCGTGACAACAAGTGTTGTCGACGACTCCCAAGGGAGGTCGTGGCAGGATATGTTGCTAGTGGCTCCCAAGGGAGGTTGCAACAACAGGTGTTGCCAACGGCTCCCAAGGGAGGCCATGGCAGCAATGTTGCCAGTGGCTCCCAAGGGAGGCCACTATAGTAGCCTTGAGTTGTTGTTAACAGCCAATGTGGGGGCTATGTGGGGGTCGGAGTAGTGGGAACCCCCTCCCCGTTTTGATTGTTAATTTATTATCATTAGTATTTAAATAGATTTTAATTTATTAAAATTAAAATTAATTTTATAATTTTATTAATAATAAGTCTATTATTATTGTTAGTTAATTTTGTTATTTAGATTAATTATTAATTACAAATTAATAATTGACTTGCACATATATTTTGTATAAATTAAATAGGTTTGATATTTTATAAAATGATTTATTTTATAAAATAAACTTAAGTTTTGAATGATCAAATTGTAAGGGATATTTTAATTATTATTGATTAAGTGTATCAAACCAATTGTTGAGATTTTTATGAGTCATTATGGAAGTGTATTTTAATTTGTGTATGGGTTTTGTGGGGGAATTAAGTTGCTTGTTTTAAGAACATTACCAGAGGCTTGGGGTTGTGTGAATGTTTATATATACCTCATGTTGTTGTATTTTGAAGTTTATGTTTGAGGACATCTTGGGAGTGTGGTTATGTTATGGTGGTTTGAGAACCAGTGTGTTCCTATTGTACTAAGGAACTGATTTTAAGATTATTGTTATTATCTTGTGATCTACTTTGTGAACCTGGGCAGATTAACTAAGTGTATAGGTGGGGAGTGACTTGCACTAGATGTTGAGGCCTGCAAGTGGCTGATAGGATAACTTATTGTAAGTGACTTAATAAAGTGATAACGTAATAAAATCTACTAAGATAGAAACATTAATAAAATGTATGTGTTCCTCACTCATGCCTTGAACGCTATTATAGGCTAGGATGGGTTGTGAGATAATGCTTGCTACTTGCATGGATTTGGATATAGCATTGTTGGTATCTCATATGTATGAGAGGATTACTGATACTATATAGAGTCACTAGGGTGTCGTGGTCTTGAGAGACTACCATGATAACTCTAGAGTCGACTCATGTGATGACACTTCCCCATATGTATCTTAGGTTTCCTACATGTGTTGGTTGCCTCTGGTTGAGTATGTTTTACCTTTGTTATCCTATTGTATCTTTTGAGTTAGAGAACTTTCGGGATCATTTTTTTAGTTTTGGTATTTTTTATTTGAGTGGGGTCTGTTGTTATCTCCTTGGCATGGTGGGAGTGGACCATTTAGGTTCCATGAGTTTAGGTGGTAGTGATTCTTTTACCATTTGAGATTCTGACATTCATGTACCAGTGTTGAATGATCCTTATAGCAGTTGTACCTTCTTGTTCATAATTGTTGGAGATGTATTTTTATCTTTCTTATATTATGTTCTTGTATCATTGCATTAGTTATCTTGGAGATATCATGTTGTACTTTATATTAGATTATTATTATTACATACCCTGCGACATGTGCAGTAGATGTGGGTTATCATGTGTACCTTGTGGTATCGATTGTATCAAGTTTTCATTTATATGATGTTGTACTTATTTACATTATGCGGAGACTTTGTATGGTTATTACATTAAGTGGTTTAATTAATATTTACGTAATCTACGTCAAAGAACCCTTCAGATTTATAATCTATCTTTGAGTTATACTTGCATGTATGAGTTGTAATTTTATTGTATTGCTTTTGCATTGTTGTACATTGTTGTTGTAAACTCTTAAGAAAAAAAAAATATTTTGTAAACTTAGTAGCATGTTTAGGTTAACTTCTCCTGGGTTCCCTAGCGGTGCATTACACACACACATACACACATATGGATACATATAAGTTTTATATGTATGTATGTATGTATAAATTTATATATATATATATATATATATATATATATATATATATATATATATATATATATATATATATATATATATATATATATATATATATATATATATAGGTAGAGAACATGAAGATAAAGACTAGGAAGGGAGAGGTAGATATGGAGAGAGAGAAAGAGGTGAGTGTATTGTTGCAATTTGTACCCCTTTACAATCTCACACTTAGTTTGAACCCGATTTGGTAGTTTTGCCTAGCTCGTACACAATGTGTGCCTAATTATGCTTGATTTTGAGACCATTCTAAGCATGGTGCATTCCCCTACTCATGACCTATTTTATGACTTAAATTGATAATACTAGGATGTTGGGTGATCCTATCTAAGTAGTGTAGTCCCAAATTTTGAAATATGAATGTTGGCTTTGCAAATGGCAAGAATTTTCCCTTGACATTAGCCTTCCTCAAAGATTAAATTTGAAAAGGTGTAATTTACATATAAATATTACTCTCTTTCTCATTTCAAATTCCTAACAATTTCTATCCTCCGAGGACATTTAAGAATTTCAATTGAGCACAGATATGCAATCAAGGAGCAAGACATTCAAGTAGACATCTTTTTTACAACTATCATGATCAATCAAAGTGTTCCTTCATGATGAAAGCATGCATTAACTTGTCCTTGCAACATCAATCCTTATGTGATACTTCATGCCAAGAGTTCCATATTTGATGTAATATTTGTCAATTCAAACATTTCCATTATTGTTCAACCTCTATTCTACTGAGGAAAAGCTATGTTCCTTATGTTATTGCAACATGAAATACATCATATTTTGTGTTTTACAAAATATGCTTATGTTATGTGGAACATGAAACGCACTTACATTTTATGTTTCACAAAATGAGATTGTGTTTTCTATTTGATAAAATGAAAGTGTATTTTTTATTAAAAAAACTCCCATTTTTTTTCACTTTGTAAACAGATGTAGATGACAAACCTAATGGCTTGAACTGTTTATTTGCCTCCACATCGCATGTTTTTAACATTCATTCTTATTTGTCAACTTACACGTCATTAGATTTATACATTATAGAACACTATTTAATAAAATAACCACCCGTCTAAAAAAATTAAATGAGAAATCTGCCAAAATTTGTGATTCAAGTTTTACTGCAAATTTTTCATCTATAATTTTATGAATCCATCTCTCATAAGCCAAAAGTTCTTGAAATATTTGTATGCATGACATATTATATCTATAATTATAGAAGTTCGATACAGCTTGGCTGTTCCTGTTTCCTTAACAGCCTGCTCCTCTGTCTTATTATTTGTTTATATTAATAAAACCCTTTTTAAATTTAGTACCATTCTCATTATCTTTCTTGGACAATTCACACTAGATGTTGTATTGATGAACTTTGAAGGCTAAAGGCGGTAACTTTGCCCACATCTAAGATTAACAACTTTAAAAAACAAATAAAAAATAGCTAATTAATACTGAATAATCCATAAGTTAAGCTCTGGAAGATAGTGTGTTATATGGATTACATAAACTTCGTATTTTCCTTAGTGATTGGAAAGGTACAAATTATTTTCAGAAGAGTCCCATGCCAAGCCAACAACAATATAATCTTAATGACTAAAATGTGTATCACTCACAACTTACAAGGCAATTGAACATTGCATATTACATTTGTCACCCATGAAAATAGGGTAAAAGAACACTGTCCATGCACAAGCCATGACCAAAAACTTCTATTTCTTCCAACAAGTGTGATATTGTGTCTCATCACACAGTCATACAAACATATCAATCTCACCAAAAAAGAAAATCCAAATCTAGCAGCATGCTCTGTGCTGCATATAGTTAATGGCACTAGTACACCTATATCCTCATTTATAAATTCACTAAGTTGGAGAATGCAGAACATTTCCTCATCAAACAACAAAAAGGAGTAAAGAATCTCTAAATGCAGATCGCCTAGAAGCATTTCCTGTGGACAATTGAAGGGCCAGACTCATCATATTCAGCCTTTGTTACCCACATCTGCACAATCCAAACAGAGCAACAAACATTAATCAATATAGTGGAAATACTTGTTTATAAAAATGACATAATCAAAATATTCATTTCATTTGCTTTGAGAAGATTGGTATCCAAGTGTTTCAAAATGGACATTCTACTGGTTTTTATTATTAATGGAGTGTTTTCCTTTTCAATATGAGACAAAAGTTATTTTATTTGTTTAAAATTTTTTTTTTTAATTGTTATGATATTGCTATTAGGATTCAACTGTGTAGTTTTCAAATCAAATTTATTGACCCATGTTTCATGAGTAGTGGCTCACAAGAACCCATCTTTAATGAGAATGAGTGAAAGGAATGTTTCACACTCATTGCATCTAGGTGATGCTCACATGGGTGAAGCATTGGATCATCCTCGGAGGTTACCCCTCTGAGTACTAATCTAGATCAACACACTTTACCTTGGAATTCCCCCAAGATTAAGCCCACGTAGCTTGCTACACTATTTCCAAAAATATTCCCCTTACTAAGAGACAATCTCTAAAGACCAAAGTTTTTTAGAGTTACCAAGTTTCTTGCTTTTTTCTCCATAAGTAACAAATATTATCATTTTGTTTTTCAGACTATAGGTCATTAAGGCACTAATTTTCAGGTAGGAAAGAATCCATCTCCATTTAAATAAATCCATTCACTAGAATTATGATATTTCTATCTGGATTCAAGTGTATAGTTTTTGAGTCAAACTCATTGACCTATCTTTTACAACTAGTGGCTCACAAGAACCCATCTCACATGAAAATTAATGGTACACATAGCACTCATTGCATTTGGGTGATGCTCATAGAGGTGAAGGAAAATATGTCTATCATGAAAATGAATGGTACACTTAACACTCATTGCATCTAGGCGATATTCATAGAAGTGAACGCTTGAATGGTACACTTAGCACTCATTGCATCTAGATGATGTTGACAGAACGCCTAAGCCTTCACCTCTGTGAACATCACCTAGATGTAATGAGTGCTAAGTTTATCATTCATTCTTATGAGAGATGGGTTCCTATGAACTGCTAATCATGAAACATGGGTCAATAAATTTAACTCGAAAACTACCCAGTTGAATTTTGAAAGCAATATCATAACTTGACTTGCTATGAAAAATTTCTCCTACTTATCCATTCACTAGAATCTCAAAATTTTATTGTTTATGACTTACTCCAACATTGAACTGTACTTGATTTTAATTTATTGAATTTGGAAAGAGAATGGTGAAAAGGGTTACCTGTTGGAATGTGCTGAGTGAAGCCAGAATGGAGCCTCCAATCCAGACACTGTATTTTCTCTCAGGAGGGGCAACCACCTTAACTTTCATGCTATTGGGAGCAAGAGCTGCAATTTCTTTGCTCATGCGGTCAGCAATACCAGGAAACATGGTGGAACCTCCACTCAGAACAATGTTTCCATACAAGTCCTTTCTAATGTCCACATCACATTTCATGATGGAAGCAAAAGCAGTTTCATGTATTCCTGGAGCTTCCATGCCAATGAGAGAAGGCTGGAACAACACCTCAGCACATCTGAACCTTTCATTGCCAATTGTGATTACTTGACCATCTGGAAGCTCATAACTCTTTTCTAACGTTGCTTCGCTTTTTGAGAGTTCCATCTCCTTTTCATAATCCATTGCAACATATGCCAATTTTTCCTTGATGTCTCTAACAATTTCTCGTTCTGCTGTAGTGGTGAAAGAGTAGCCTCTCTCAGTAAGGATCTTGCAAAGGGACTCTGTTAAGTCCCTGCCTGCAAGGTCCATTCTATATATTGCATGAGGCATAGCATAGCCTTCATAAATGGGCACAACATGAGTGACCCCATCTCCAGAGTCCAAAACAATACCTGCACATGGAATTCATTGATCAGATATAATATGACTTCCAACCCAAATAAAAACTTAGGGAAATGAGAAATGAGTGGCCAAGGGGTATAAAATTTGCTTAAAATATTTGAAGTAAAACCAAATTGTCCCTTTGTACAACAGCAGTTAACTAAATTAAAACTCTAAATCTTTGACCTTCCTAATTGATAGGACTCTGGGTTACTCCAGGAATCTTATGTTAGTATGAGAAAATCTTTGAAATCAAATGATTGAGATTAGGTTAATGAAAAATGCAGAAGGGAGCAGCTAGGATATAAGCTTGGATCTTGTCTGGTTTTACTTTTGTTTTCAGGTTTTCACATCAATATTAAAGAAACAGAGCTGAAACAGGGTAGGAGTTTGCAAACCTGTAGTTCTTCCACTGGCATAAAGAGAGAGCACGGCTTGGATAGCCACATACATAGCAGGGGTGTTAAAGACCTCGAACATGAGTTGAGTCATCTTCTCTCTGTTCGCTTTCGGATTCAAAGGAGGCTCTGTGAGCAGAATTGGATGATCCTCAGGAGCAACACGAAGCTCATTGTTAAAAGTATGGTTCCAAATTTTCTCCATATCATCCCAATTGTTAACAATTCCATGCTCTACTGGGTACTTTAAGGTGAGGATTCCCCTTTTTGACTGTGCTTCATCTCCAACATAGGCATCCTTTTGGCCCATGCCAACCATGACACCAGTATGCCTGGGACGACCTACCAAGCTGGGAAAAACTGCTCTTGGAGCGTCATCCCCTGCAAATCCAGCCTTGACATAACAAGCACAAAAATCCTTTTCAGTATCAGAGTCCATCAGCTACAAGATTTTGCAAGTTAAGAGAACTTAAACCATGACAACAACACAGTTAATTTTCTCCTTTTATAATGGCTCTGTTTGAATTATTTTATACACCAGTTTGATCTGTGTTCCTCTGATAAACAGCTACAATGAATTCAGGAGCTAAAATGATTATTTCTAAAATACATTTCTTGACCCAGAGGAATAAAATGGGAAATTGTCATAATTGAATTTATGCAGGTTAGGTTGAAGTTCTAGGCCACTTTAGCGGGATAGATGCCACTTGATCTGCATTATAACCCCTATTAGCCAAAAGGAAGCCCCTCTGTATTTGAAATTCCTATGAAAAAGATAATAGCTAAAGCATAAAACAATGATAATAACCGGAATTATTGAAGCAATTGCAGATTTAAGTATGTACCTTAACTGTCCCTGATCCATTGTCACAAACAACTGCCTGAACTTCTTCTGCGTCCTCCATTTCTAAATAGTGAATCTATGTAGCCTGCAACAGAAGAAAAAATAAACCTATATCAAATAATCCTGAATCTGGCTAGTCCATAATACTTCCTTAACAGCGTGAAACTAACATCGTATTGAATTGGGACAGACAGAAACTTCGATCCTTAAATTCTTATGCTTGAAGAGCTATACTCTGAAATAGCATGAAGATGCAAACATCAACAAAAATAAATAAATAAATCCCAATTTCAGACCTCAGAACATTAGTTAATCTTTCATCAGAATTTCAATCCATAAAATTGTCCAGTTCAAGCTTTCACATATAGCATAGAAATACTGATCTAGCTAGTCCATAAGATTTCTTTAACATCATGAAACTAACATCATATTGAATTGAAACAGAGATAAATTTCCTTAATTCTTATGCTTCAAGAACTATACTTAGAAAGAGCATGAAGGTGCAAACATCAAAACCAAAATTAAAAATCCTAATTTCAGACCTTAAAACATTAGCCAATCTTTCATCAGAATTTCAATCCATAAAATTGGACAATCACTTTTTGTTTCACAAATTCAAGTCACTAATCTAGTTGAACTTTACACAAGAAAATAGCTTTCAGATATAGCATAGAAATACTGAACTAGTTGAACTTTACAAGAAACTACAAAACCCAAATTTCTCCCCTTTGCATAACAATTTAAACTTCAAAATTGAAGAAAGCAAAGAAAGAACAGACGAAGCTCAAGTTCTTACTCACAGATGATCTGATTGTCGAGATGACACAGAGGAACCGACCTTCAAGATAAAAAATTTATGACTTGGGATGTTCTCAGGAACAATTTTCTCTATAGATTTATAGTTACTTAAAACGCACGGCAAGAATGATGGTTCAGCAAGAAACAGCATTGGAATATAAACTGTGAAAAAGAAGAATCTGGCAGAAGCCACCCACATAAGCAAACCGAAAGGCATTGAAATGGGAGGGCAGAATTTGAAAATACAGAAAAAGAAAGATGCTTTAGCAAAGATAAACATGTTATGGTCGGTTCCATGGCACTCAGAATACGTCACAGAATGCAAATTATTCCTTGTGCAATCAATTATGTTAAACAAGTTTTATAGAGAGGAGATCAAAGATTTGTAATAGTTTGGTAAGGTGATTGGACTTCGCAATTTCTCCAATTGTGCAGAATGGATAAAGTTTGGCACAGTTTGCTGACTTAGCCTGGCTTTATTTTCAAGCAAAACTCAAGTATTTCTTAACACTGAAAAGTAGGCCTGGAATGTTTTCAGGCATTCTTTGTCAGAATCTCATTTGCGATGGGTTTCGTTACTGCTGGAATGCGACAGAGGCTTTAAAAAGATAAAGCTTCATTCCAGCATCTACATGATGTTGCTTTGATTCTGTCCTTAGTGGAAAAGTTTGCTAGTTTGGTATTTTATTTGCGGCTGCCTGCGCTTTTAGATAAACAATTTGGGTTGAATAGGAGCCAATGATACACTTGGAATTAAGAGCAGGAGGGTGCGAAATAAGCTGAGTGTAAGGTTGATATTATAAGGGATGAGGTTAAGATCATTTTTGTCGAATTTGACAGAAGGGATATTTATCTAGAGGTTCAGTGTAAAGCTCATACTCCTGTCCGGTAGCTAAAACAATTTTGCCAAAAGAAAAATAAAAATAGAATTAAAAATTATAGTTTATTTTAAAAAATAAAGTTTTGAAAGTTGACCATGTTAGAAATAAGGAATACTGAGAGGGGGGGCGAGGGCAGGGGGGGGGGGGGGGGGGCGCGGTGGGCGGCGGTGAATTAGTATTCTACAAATTTTATCTTTTGCCCAAATATGGATATAACAGATTATCTTTACACATGCATAACATAAGAAGCTAAACAACATGCATAGCAATAAAACTAAATAACTCATAACACATGATATGTTCTCGAGGAAACCCTGGCCAAGGGAAAATCCTGGTGGGGATGGTACCCACAAAGATCCACTAATCAAAAGTATCATGTTAAGGATATTGACCCTGTTAGGAGTCTATTACAAGCATATAGTGTATCAGTCCTGATTAAGGGACTATAGGCCTTGTTAGAAGCCTCAACCCTATTAGGAGTTGTCAATACAAAATCTGATTACCAGATGAGCCCACTGCCCAAACAAGTAATGTACAATGTATACTGATTACAAAAATGGATTAAGGTACATAACCTTATGCTGCTTGCATCAATATCTTTTCACTGCTCTTACATTCGCATCACATCACTTTATCATATCATTACAATATTACCACATCCTCTTTTTTTCTTCTTACAATTTACAATTACATATATACAAGTTATTAAGGCTAATAACTTTACATGGTCAGCTTCCATATATCTTTATCTAAGGGTTAACATCTAGGATGTCATCCCTTTATATTGTTAAGACATTATTTTGATAAACAAAATAATCCCTTAACTCTTTACCAATTCTGTTTTCAAAACTGTCCTATCGGCTTAACATTGTCTTCGGTAAAACTGTCATAACTAATTTCGTACATGCCGTACTGACTTGGGCTCTGAGATGGGTTATCATTAGACATCATAGAGTCTATGTTCAAGTGCGCAAGCACTGAACTTACTCCAGTCAACGTCGCAAACAAAAATTGTGTCCGGGTACACTAGTGAAAATGCTATCTCACACTTAGACAAATTTGCAATGTGCTCTGCTATACTTGCTCTCTGACCTTTGCGCTCTTCATGTGGATCATATGTTGCCATAATGACAACATCTATGTACTCAGCTCGGCCAAATTGCCAACAGACCAGATTTTTAAATTGAATAAAAGAAATATCAAGTAACTTGAAAAAAAGAAACAACCATATCAAATATGAATATAATTTCAAAGAAAGGTTTTTATAATATCATATTTGAAGGTTTTTAAGAAAGAAAATATAAATGATGTATAATTAAAGTTATAAAATTCAAGTACAAAAACGGAGGTCTTGATCATTAGGTTATTGTACACTCCATCTACTAGCTACCACAATTGGTGAGAATAGTGTTGTCTCCCTTCCTAGCGCTATCTTGTTTTTGGGAGTCTAAATTATTGGAAGGTAAGAACTCTTCAATGAGAAAATGGTGAGCACCTTGTGGGGAAGCTTGTCTTGGTCACAAGGGGATTGGGGGAAAAGTGTGATGTTGCGAAGATGCAAGAGGCCAATAAGGATGTTGTGACCATCCATCTTATTAAGTTCAATAGGTAAAGACCAACTAGGTGTTGGAATTAGGAGAGATGGGCACTGAGAGGGGAGGGGTGAATCAGTGCCTTCAAAAAATTTACTTGAAAAATCTTTCAGATCTATAACAGTGTAATGTGATAACCGATCAAAATAACTTGAATCTAATTGCATAAATCAATCATCTAGTTAACTTAAGAAAGTAAACAACATGAAATTAATATGACAATCACATAACACAAGTATTTTGGTAACACAGAAACCCTTGTAAGAAGGTAAAAACTGTAGTGGCGATGACACTCACAAATTCTTCACTACTGCAGATAGGAAATGTTTGCCTGTTAAGGCTACAAGTTTTGATCACTTTTGGTGATCTTACCTTGTTAGGAGTAACATATTAGATCAGTTAGATCTACCTAGTTATAGGATTTAGACAACACTAATGAAGTGTGTACTCGGTTAAGAGATTTACATAAGACTGTTAAGTCTACTCTATTAAGAGATTTTATAAAAAACTCTATCACAATTGTCAGAAAGTAATAGACAATTATCTGCTAGTTGACAACTCAATTGTCTGAAATAGACCAATCAATGTTCATAAAAATATCACATTCACTGTCCTATTCTGCTCGGTAGCCTTCTTTGATTCTGCTCAATCTGATATCCTCTGTACTCTGTTCTACTCTGTAAATTGATTGACTTGAAGCTAGGCAATGGCTTCAAGTGCTCCATGATTCATATATATCAATTCACCAACCTCATAAAATGATGCAAACATACAAAATATATAGTGTTTTGTTTTTGCCGCTTTAGAAAAAATTAGGTTACAAAAATAATCATAACCCTAAGATCTACGATGCAAAATTAACCTAGATCAACTATTACAATAAGATAAACATTACATTTAATGAGTATCTTTTACAATAAATGCTCCTCAATCTTAGTAAACTGTTTTACGATCTATTGTAACCATTTGCATAGAAGAATGTGCCATTTCAGATTACTATGCCATTTTCTGTGATCATCGGTAAACACTGTATAAACTGCTCGGTGTATACTACAATGCTCGGTGTTTACTATCCGTCGGTGTCAGTGTTGCTGGTGCTTGGTAAACTATGTGATGCTCGGTGTAAAAAATTTACCGACTACTCTGTCTTACTTCTAGTTACCGACCAACTCAATATAAGTAATCGATCGACCTGTTTACTATCCTTTGATACTAATGACAACCTTAAATGCTCAATAGAGATTAACAATCTCCCCCTTTGGCATTAGTATCAAAACTTCGAATGTATATAGACAAAATGTTTCTATATATTGCTTATATCTTTGCCATAGACATATCCACAACAAAAATTTTCTAAGTACAAAGTACTCCCCCTTGGTGCATGCTCCCGATAATATACATATCAAAGTATACTTATTTGGCATATAGATGTTTTCCCCTTTTTTGATAATAATGTCAAACACATGAAAAATAATGTATACTTACATCTTATAAAAAATGTTTTGATGGGTTTTCTTTACAGACTCTAAGAGGTTGTCCCATTCCTCTTTCAAGTTGGTAAGAGAAATATGCTCAAGACCGACTTGTGCATGCATGTCAAAGATATTATCTAACACCGAAATCTCTGGTGTTGCTACAAGTTGTTCAACTTTGACAATATGTGCTTCAAAAAATTTTAGGTAAGGAGTGAGTTCTATTTGTAACTCTGTAACGTGATCAATGATTTGCTCTTCTTGTTTCCTTAGATCTGCTATCAACCGTCAGAGTTCCTGAACTTGGTGAATATGCTTTAAGAAGGCATTGGGTTCGGTTATAGCTGCTTGTGTACTCAACTTTATTTCCACTTCTAAACCTTTTATCTTTTCACTGACTTCTACAATGAAGGTGTCTAAAGTACAAAGCTTGATAAAAAATTGACAGATTATCTGGGTGATAGATTTTACCTCGGTAATGACCTTAGATAATTTTACCTTTTTCAGTGCCACTTCTGTGCTAATCCTTTCTACCAATTTGTCCTGAATCTTTGATTCTGCCCTTTCTTCTAGTCTTTTATCTGCATCTGTGTCAGGGACATTGATTTTGTCGGCGAGTGTAGCAAGTTGATCTATGATGGGAGTATTCGCATCAATATTTGTCTTCGGTACTATCTGTTGCAGAATATCCCTCATATCATTTAACACTTCTTTTCGTTTGTGTTCTTGCCTTAACTTTTCTTGTGCCGCTTTCCTTGAACATAATTCCCCATATCTACTTAGTTCCTCGGGGTTTAGGGTTCTCGGGTCACATTCTGGTATAATTATAACTTCATCAATGGTGACCGGCCCTTTTACTTTCTTCTTCTTCTTCTTCTTCTTCTTCTTCTTCTTCTATGCAAGAGGTGACTTCTTCTCACTAATAACAATAGCTTTTTCTCCATTCTTCAGAGTATCCTTCCTAGTTGACACCGTATCTTCCTTCTTCTGCTCCTCGGTAGGTGGTGTGGGAGTCTCGTTTGTAGTGTCAGGTGGGTTCACCTTGGTCGACTTTATTTCTTCTGGTTCCTTTATTTCTATAGATTGTGCCTTTGTTTTGGTAGGATCATTTGTATCTGTAGGTTGCTCAGGTGCTTGTATCCCCATTGTATCTTTATTTTGCTCGGGATGAGAGACATTGGGTTGTACTTGTGAAAGTATTTCAATTACCTCTGCAAGTACATGAAGTTCACCCAGTAGAGATGTGAACACACTATCAGTGTCTAGTACTTCATCTTTGTTTGGTGCAATAGTCACATCTTCATCATCCTTATCATCAGGATCATTGTTAGTGATGTCCTCAATGAGTGCATCGTCATCAGTTTTCTTCTGCAAGTGGATCTTTACTTGATCCGGTGCATCCTGTGAAATTCTTATTTCTTCCTTTTGTTCGGTGATATCAATTACCTCAGTAACTGATATATCGGTGTCCTTTATTTTCTTTCCTTTGTTATCATCAATGAAAATACCTTTACCTTTTGAACTGTGTCTCTTCTTCGACAATTTTAGGAATGCTTCCTATTCAGCTCTTTCTTCTACTTTCAAAATTGATGTCCATAGAGAATCACATGTGACATCCATATCAGCCACATTCTCATCCATTATCTACATAGCTCTATTCTTGACTAGAAATCTAGCCTAATACTTTGTCATGTATTCACTTACAACAACATAGCTAAAGTGTGAGACTGCACGACTTAATGATCGTTCTCTTTTCCTTTTCTCTGTATCTAGTGCAATAGCCCATCTCTCATTTATTTTATCATCAAGTTCCTTCAGTAATTAACATGCGAATTCCATTAGTACTCTCTTGAATTTAATCATCATCTGGATGATAGCATGTTCTAGCTTTGTCTTGTCCTCAATTGACATTTTGTCAAATTTGCCTATTCCTGGATCTGCAAGATTTCCATTCTCAATTATATCTTCAATTATTTCTTCTATTGTACTTTTCCTGTTACGAACTAACTTGAATTGATTAGAATCATTTTCAGTGTCAGTCTCCTCTATATCTTCTTTACTTATGTATTTCCTCTTTTTCTTCGGTGTCTCAGCTACTTTCTTGTTCTTTCTCTTAACATTTTTCTGTGTCGGTGTAGCTGCTCTTCTTTTTGCTACTTTTACTGCTTCTTCTTTCTCGGTAGGTTGTGCTGTAGTTGACGAACGTGTCTTCATTCCTTCAGGTTCTAGTAACTACATTTCCTGTTCAACATTGGTGGGAGGAACTGGTGTGTGATCCTTTTCTTTGTCTGACTCGGTCTCCTCGTTATCATAGGGCTTGTCAGCCAACTGTAATTGACCTTCAGTTGTTCCTTTAACCGGTGACTCCGCAGATGAGCTAGATGCATTTCCATATTTTGCTGTGAGATCTTTTCTCATTTTCTTCGCCCTTCTAGACATTTTTCTGATCTCTATGTCTGTAGTGATTCTTGACTTAGCTTCCTCATATACGCCAAACCTACTGGCAGTGATATCTATCGGTAATGCCAGCAATGCATTAATAGATTTCAAAGTGAAATCATAGTTCATTTCATATCCCATTGGTGCTAACCATTTTGTTGTCGGTTCTACTGCCTTTATCATAGAGTGGTCTGTGCTGACTACAAAACATATGTCATCTTCAAATTTGCTCACTAATTCCCTTGGAATTCTACTCCTTTAATGCATTCTTGTCTAAAATTCTTTGAAATATGCATTAAATTCCTTATTCAGATTATCTCCTAGACTCTTCATCATTTCACCAATTTGTGCAGTTATCTATTTGTCAGATTGCTAGTTTACTTTACCGATACCAGGTACATATTTTTGTAGATAGAAAAATGTATAGACAAGCAGTGATCCGTACTTACATGTGTTGGACTTCTTTGATCTTATTGTCTTCATATTATCTTGTAGTTGGTGTAGTAGCAGTTCGACAAGATCTACCTGGTGATCTTTCTTCACAATTTTATATGCCATGTCCACGGCACTGCAGGGTACACTGTTTAGTTTGCTAGATTGAAATATCTTGTACCTGATGACATGAGCTACAAATCTTATCGCTGGGTCTTTGATGGTTGAGATTTTCAGTGCCCTACTATCCCATTGAGCTCCAATGTTCTTTTCAATGTCAGGATGAGACGAACTTCGAAAGGATTTTGCTTTGTCGGTTGTAGGGTACCTAGTAACCCTACTGATAATATTCTTTGTGACCTCAACAGGTTTATCTAACCAAAATTTTCCATCATGAAATATGCTAAATGCAATTCTTATCCAGTTAGTCTTGAAAGATTGCGGGAAGTATGTAAAACACGATAACCCTGACTCCTCGATCTTCTTCTAATCGGATTTTATCTTTCCATACGGTCCACAAACTTGTTGATAAGAAGCAATGTTCTCAAAATCACCTACTTCTCCAATTTTGCAGTGAATATAGGCCCTAATATCTTCTGTTAACAAAACCCTATTTGGAATACTTGAAAATGTGGCCATATCATCCGTTTGGGCTGCAACCTTGGGATGTGGTTTGAATTTGGCCTCGGCGAAGCTAGCCCTAACAATTAATTCTACTTCCTCCTCAATGTTTTGCGATTTGTTTGCAGTCAATGTTGATGCCATAAATTGTTTCTTAGGGTTTTGGAAAGAAATAGATAGCCAGTGTTCGGTAGTAAATAAACTTACTCGATATCATCGAAGAATTGTCATCGGTTCGATCTATAGTGACTTTGAATATTTTTTGAAAATCTTTAGCTCAAACTCTTCTTTGTAAAATCTCTATTCTTCAAAATCGCAATGTAACAATGAACTCTATTTCCATGTATTTATAGATTTTTTTTCGGTATTCCCACTCAACCTTTAGTGCATTAAATGCGTGACCTAACTTTCGATACAAAATAGCTGTCAGCTTTATAATGTCTAGAATTTCCTTTGCTCGATTGACATAGAACTTCTTCATCGGTTTGCACTGTTGTCGGTTAACCTTGTATAGTGATTACTAATGGGTAACCAACTCTCGTTTCTCCTTTTACCGACTATGTGACATTTGCAAACTCACAACAGATAAACCATAGCGCATCTTTATTCATGCAGATTTGGTATTTGTACATCATATATAAGGAACTATATGTAAAATGTGATCATTTAAAAATGTCAGTTCCATACACACCTTTATCATCTTAAGTGGAGGTACCGATGTCACCCAATGTAGTGGACGAGGTTTCACTGATAGTGTTACTTGACTCAGCATTCTCATTAGATGCCTTCTTCCACATTGTGTTCCTTAACTTCATAATTTCTGCAATGTTATATCCACTCTCAAATATATGGTTTTCATCTGGTGCTTGGTCTCTGTAGTTCTTGCTTAAATGACTGACCTTGTGACAGTGCATACATGCCATTCCTGCATTTGTCCAGTTTCTTGATTGTCCAATGCGACTCTTTTTGTAACAGTTTGCTGCAATATGTCCATACCGACCACATACAACACAACTAGTCCATGCATTATAATCCCAAACATATGAGTTACCTTGTCTTTTCGGTTGATATGGCTTTTGTTGTAGTTTCTCTTTAGATGTCTAGACTTGTTTCATTTATGCTTTGCAGTCCCTTGCAGTGAGCCCATGCTTATTCCAAGTATAGCATATTTTCTCCTTAGTAGTATTATTAGCAATGTCATTCTGCTTAGCTCTGCATTCATAAGTTGGATGTCCAAACTTACCACAGTAATAACAATATCCATTGAATTTAGGAATGACAGGAGGCTTACCTTGTGCTTTACTTCTGCACACATTAGATGTATGCCCTAGTTTTCCATAGTAATAACATGTCAACACTTTAGGTTTTTGAATTTGATTGTTGTTGACTTTTTCAGCTTGTTGTGATGAATCTCCTTCACCAGTGTAGCCTATACCGATTCTGCTTCCAAATCTTCTTTGATTAGTCAGGAAATCATCAATCTTTTTAGAACTGTCCTTAGCTATCTTCATCATTTCATTATGTTTCTTTTGTATCTTTATTTCATTTCTCAGTTTTTCATTATCTTCTCTAAGTATTGCAACATCTTCAAGTCTTCTTGATAATTCTCCATTTACTCTATTCATTTCTTGATTAACTATCATCATTTGATTTGATACTTGGAAGTGACGATCAGTGAGTCTCTGTATTTCACTTTCTTTTTCTTGGAGTTGTTTAGTCATCAGTCTTCAGTCTTCAATAGCCAGATTCTGGTCTTGTTCAGTTTATCTAGCATTGTTCATGATTTCCACCATTCTCACCATCTAAGATTCATGACCGATTTGAAGTGCTTTCACTTGCTCAGATAGATGCTGATTCTTTTTAGATAAGTCAAAGATTATGCTTTCAGATCCATCAGAGATGCTTCCAGAGCTTGATCCAATATGATCAAATATTTCATCAATAGGTTCTTCATGATAACCGATTTCATTTTGCTGAATTGCAAGGTTCTTCCTTTCAACCAATAATTTCTTCAGTTCTTCCTTGGCTTGTTTATACTGTTCCACAAACATCTGTATTTGTATCTTCTGATTCTCAATAGTCTTGTCAAGTTTGTATCTCTCCATGACTTAGATCTTTACCCTTCAGTGGTTAGACTATCCAACAAGAGAACTAAGCTCTGATACCAATTGTTGGAATTAGGAGAGATAGGTACTGAGAGGGGAGGGGTGAATCAGTGCCTTCAAAAACTTTACTTGAAAAACCTTTTAGATCTATAACAGTGTATTGTGATAACCAATCAAAATAACTTGAATCTAATTGCATAAATCAATCATCTAGTTAACTTAAGAAAGTAAACAACATGAACTCAATATGACAATCACATAACACAAGTATTTTGGTAATGCAGAAACCCTTGTAAGAAGGTAAAAACTACGGTGGGGATGACACCCACAAATTCTTCACTACTGTAGATAGAAAAGGTTTTCTTGTTAAGGCTACAAGTTTTGGTCACTTCTGGTGATCTTACCCTATTAGGAGTAACATATTAGATCAGCTAGATCTACCTAGTTATAGGATTTAGACAACACTAATGAAGTGTGTACTCGGTTAAGAGATTTACATAAGACTGTTAAGTCTCCTCTGTTAAGAGATTTTATCAAAAATTATATCATAATTGTCAGAAAGTAATAGGCAATTATCTGCTAGTTGACAACTCAATTGTTTGAAACAGATCAATCAATGTTCATAAAAATATCACCTTGACTGTGATGATTCACTGTTCTGTTCTGCTTGGTAGCCTTCTCTGATTCTACTCAATCTGATATCCTTTGTACTCTATTCTACTCTATAAACTGATTGACTTGAAGTTAGGCAATGGCTTCAAGTGCTCCATGATTCATATATATCAGTTCACCAACCTCATAAAATGGTGTGAACATACAAAATATATAGTGTTCTATTTTTGCCGCTTTAAAAAAAATTAGGTTACAAAAATAATCATAACCCTAAGATCTATGGTGCAAAATTAACCTAGCTCAACTATTACAATAAGATAAACATTACATTTAATGAGTATCTTTTACAATAAATGCTCCTCGATCTTGGTAAACCATTTTATGATCTATTGTAACCATTTGCATAGAACCATTTTAGATTACTATGCCATTTTCTGTGATCATCAGTAAACACTGTATAAACTGCTTGGTGTATACTGCGATGCTCAGTGTTTACTGTCTATCAGTGTCGGTGTCACTGGTGCTTAGTAAGCTGTGTGATGCTCGGTGTAAAAACTTTATCAACTGCTCTGTCTTACTTCTAGTTACCAACCAACTCAATATAAGTAACCGACCGACCTGTTTACTATCCTTTGATACTAATGACAACCTTAAATGCTCAATAGAGATTAACACTAGGACATTGCACTAGAAATTATCTAAAAATTCTTTGGCAACTATGTGAGTAGCAATAAGAGTGTTGGTGCTTAGAGTTGTAGGTTCAAAAATTCTTAAATCCAAGTTAATCTTTGAGGACTAGGGTTTTCAAACCTAGAGGAATTAACCTCCATCTTTTAATTAGGCAAGGTGACAATGGACCAATGATTAAGAGTAGATAATGTCTTATTGACATCAAGTTTGGCTAGAGCTGAGGGAGTATTCCCTAGAGACATCCTTAGTAGGATTAATCATGACTCTTGAGATGAAAAAGTTGAAATATTGTAGTATTACCTAGTGTACATTGTAGTGCCCCTCCCATTTTCTTTTTGCATTGTGTTCTTTTGGATGTGGATCTTTGTATGCCTTGATCTAGTTTTGGATGCTTCACTATTGCCTTAAGTGATTTGTGAGCTTGTTGAATGTTGGATTGGTATATGTTGTTTGACCATCTTAGACCATGATGTGATGGTGCCTTTTTGATGATTTGGATTATGAAATTGTATCAACATGTTGCTTGTTATGATTCAAAATAAAAAATTTGTATGCTTACCATATGACTATTCACATATTATTCTTTTGCGTTGGTATTCTTGTGATGCATATGGACACAAATATATTCTTCTGCTTATGTGATGTCACCATTGTTGTGAACATTAGATTACATTTTTCATTTTAGTGATGATTATTCATATAGGATGACTTTGCAATGATGTGGCATGTAATGTTATATGATGATGTATGGGTACATGCACTTTTATATATGACATTTGGCCTTTTGGATTTATGATGTGTACCAATGTTATGCAAGTGATTTGGTGTGATAATGTATTGTGGATCATGTATTGATAGTGTCTGGTTTAAGGATTCATTAGGTGATTGTTATTGCTACCCGATGATATTTCATGTTATTTAATGGTATTCCATGCTACTTGATAAAATCTGATAACAATTAATGGTGCTTAGCAAATTAGCTTAGACAATATTATAATGGCGATGTTAGATGATATTCATGTCATTTAATGATAACTATAAATATCTAATTTTAATTAATGATTATTTGATGTAATTAGATAGATGATGATCTAGTTATGTGAGAAGGGGTGATGTCTTAACATTTAAATACATAAGAATGTTTATGTCGCTAAACTTCCTTTTCACTAGTTGATGTTATTTGATGATGTGTATGTACTTTGACTATTTATATACATAATCTGATACACTTGACATTTGATGTTTGAGTGATGAGAGGTACTAGGCATCTACTCCACCTAGCTTCACATCTCTGAGCATGCCTATGATATCCTTGATGGTTGAATTGGAAAATCATATCACCATTCATGCTATCTAGCCCAATTGTCATTCCTAGTCTTGGGAGACAATTGGCATGTTCTTTTTTACCTACACATAATGTTACCATGTGGTAATGCTTGACTACCCTTTCATGCTGTGATTATACCAGTAACAAGTGTTTGTGCATTTTAGTTGTCGTAGTAGTCATAGTCAAGGGTTGAGTAAAATAATAAATATATCTAATAGTAAGTATTATCTATCAATGGACTATTATTACCATTAATCCTTTTCTTTACGTAGGAGCCATCCCCGTGACCTAGCCTAGTGTCTAGCAACCTATATCTTGGGTACTTGTGTGAGCTAGGGTGAGACTAATCCTGCCATAGGTGAGATCCTCTTCCCGCAAGCTGTCTCACCTATTTAAACTGGGAGAAAAGTCAAATCCGGGACCAATGGGGAGAAAACCCTCGACCCAAGCTAACTCTACTACCCATAAAAACATTAATCTTGTTATCACTAGGAATTTTTTATTTAATTAGTTTTATATTTATAAGTCTTATTTTGTGATTTTAACTTAAGTGGGTTATTATATTTGATTATTATTTACTAGAACCTTTCTATATTGGGAAGAGTTCATATTTTATTTTTAATTCGTTAAATCCTTTTAATTACACGAGTTTCCAAAAAACCCTCATAGAGAAATTTTAGTTTAGGCTTGGATTGTGAATTGGAGTGAGAAGATTTTTGTGGGTATTAGCTTATCAAAATCCTTCCCTCAAACTTTTGTTTCATTTGGTGGAAGATTTTTCAACTTCTTCAAATTTTAAGGAATTTGTTTGTTGAGGTAGTTTCTTTTCATTTCCTTCAAAATCTTAATTGTTTTTGGATTTAATGGCCATAATGTCATTAGAATAGTATTGTTTGATGAATTTGATCTTGATGTATAATTGCTTAAATAATTTTGGTGAAGATTTCAGTTGTTTTTCATTATTTGTTAGAAAACAAGGGTTTCTCTTATGGTTTTGTTGCTGGAATTTAATTGGGTGAATGAATTGTTGAGTTGAATGTATTTTTGTGATAGGGATTATTTAGGAAACAATGGTTTCTTTCAAAAAATTTATTTGTGGAGTAAGTATTTTTAGTGGTTTTTATATGGGTGGTTTATATGCCTAGTTTTGGCCAATTTTCTATTTGATGACTTTCTTGAGAGTGAAACAAATTATGGATTTTATATTGTAATAGTAGTTCATATAAGTTGAGTATGTATATGTGATAAAATGGCATCACACATGAGATCCAATATGTGGTTAATGTGGATTTGTATGCTTGGGTTGGAGCCAATTACATGTATAATGTGAACATTGTTGGTAAGTGTATATTGAGAAATAGATTTATGTGACTTGGAATCTCATTACATTATGTTATTATGCCTTTATTTTAGTTATGAGCCTGGGATGGGTGTATAGTTCGATTTAAGGAGTGGCTCTCAATGGGGGACTAGATACAGAGGGATCTTGAGAACCCAATTGGAGATTTTTTTTAATAAGTGTTAAATTAATAAATTAATAAAATAAATAGGAGAAAATACATATAAATAACATAGAATTGATTCCTCATGCATGCCTTTAGTGCTCTTATAGGCTAAGGATGCATCAGAGGTGACACATATAAATAAGATAAAATTGATTCCTCATGTGTTCTTTTAGTGATATCATAGGCTAAAGAAACATAAGAGATGACACATATAAACAAGATAAAACTAATTCCTCAGCCATGTTGTTAGTTCTCTCACAGGCCAAGGATGCATCTGATAAGGTGCAGTTGTTCATGGAACATTGATCTAGCAACTTGTCGAGCTTCCTTGTATCCATAAGAGGGTTACTTGGTTCTACACGAGTCATTCTTGGGACTATGTGATAACACTATCATTTTTAGACTCTCCACCCATACCCTTTTTAGTTGTGAGTAGTCACCCCTTGGGAATTGATGTGATTGGTTATCCTTTGCATGTGTTGCAGACTTGGTCTCTATGATAGTTTCTCATTGTATTTGGATGCCTAGATATGCCTTGAGTGTATGTGAGCCTTATTTCATGGTTGTTTATATTAGTATTTGGGCCATATAGTTATCTTTGTGACCATGGTGGGGTATCCCTAAGGGTTGGAAGACATCACCATCCACATTTGGGGACCAGAGTACATGTATTGAGTGGTCCTTGATTGTGCTTCATCTTATTTTTACACTTATGTCATGTCTTATACTATAAGTTAATTGTTGACAAGACTTTGTGATGGCCTAGCTAACAGTGAGACAGTTGTCACTGGATACCAGAGTACCTACCAACTTTTCCCGAAGAGGTTTACCGAAGAGTAAACTCTCCTACCCTCCAAGCACTTGGTAGTTGGTGTTGGAAACTACAATTGAAATAATTGTTATATTGTCATTGATGTCAAACCTTAACTGGTAAGACAGTTTCTATCTAGGAGAGTACTATATCTATTGATTGATGAAGAGCATTTGGGAAAGGAGATAACAAGAGAACCAAAGGAAAGGTTGAGTTATTTGATACTTCAATGGGTACTTAATTAGTTGGCACATTGATAAGATAATATATTGTTTATCTAAGTAAGAAGAAAGATTGGAGAGGTAGGCTTAATCGATAAAAAGTGAAGAAATCTAGTTTAAGCCAAGTAATGTTAGTGTCGATCGAGCACTAGTATATGTCGAGTAAATCTAGTGTTGAACGAACATCAGTAATTGTCGAGCAACAAGAAATTACCAAGAAAAGACAATGTTTGCTGAGGAAGACAATTTGTAGTGGTGACTAAGATACACAATGATGACCGAGGAGAAGAACAAAGTATTGACCAAGTGTTAGTAAATTACTTTTGGAGAAAGAATTAATATTCCCAGCCGACATAGTTGAATTCTTGGGATATGTAAAATGTGTTGACATTATTTATGAATTTTGTGGAACATTTAATGCATGGTAAATTATTTTCTTATGGATTCAAAGAGAATTTTGGAGATGTATCTAGAAGGAAGGATGAAGAACACAATGACGGAAGGGTTTGATGAATCTAACCTAAACCTAAGATCTATAGAGGAGATTAAGAAACAAAATATGGATCTACCTAATTGAAGAGGTATAAAGGAAAACCTAATTGTGAGGTTATATAGAATGAAGAAGAGGTTGATGTTATTGAATGATAAGTCTAATCAAAAGGCTGAAGGTGAAATTTTGAAGGAGATGAACATAGTTATGATTGCTTGAAGTGAATTCTGAGTAGATCAGAGATGGAGATAGCAATGGAGATGAGTCAGAAAATCAATATATATGTGCAAAGTGGATCTATATTTGCAAAGTGAGTTGTATGTTTTTCAGATAAAAAATTACTGTTACTTTCTAACCATTGTATTAGTCTAAATCCTTTAATCAAGGTTGACCTAACAATCATTGTATAAATCCTTTAATCAAGGTGACATTCTAATGGAATGTTCTTAAGTCCTCTAGCCAGGCCACTTTTGACAGAGTGTTTCAAATCCTTTAAGAGGGTCACACCTAACAGTGTGTTTGTAAACCTTTAACAGGGTTGGATTTTCACAAAGCTCACTTCAGAAGAGTGAAAATCAGTAGCATGTTACAAAGTAGTTTTTCCCAAGTTGAGTTCCACTATAAATCCTAGTGTTATACTTGTGTGAATGTTTTGATCTGAATGTTGTTATATTCTACAAATTAATTACTTTTGGACAGTGGACTGCATGTTATATGTTTTTAATATATTCTATTGAGACTGAGTTGAATAGCTGATTAGATTTGAGATTGTTGAAGTGCTAGAAAGTTCAATTGGTACATCTAGACCTGAGGATAATTGATGCATCCCCCCTCTTAGTTATTCTAAATCATTCTAACAAGTCGGGTCATGATGGTGCATGAAGGGTTCAATTAGACAAATTACTATTTTATATTAAAGGGACTACTGGTTTATATTCACTAGTTTTAGAAGTTCAGGAAGGGTAAGGTTTCCTGCAAGTAGTTGTTAGCTTAGACAAAGAAAACACAAAAGATGAGCCAAGGTTAGTGAATAAATCTACTTATAGTCATATTACAAACATCCTGACACAACAATGCTCAAAAAATGAACTAGTAACTATACTAAACATATGTTTGATCATCAACTATCTTGTCACTTTTTATTGTAGATAACTATTTGACAATTAATGCCTTTGACTCTCTGTACCCAATTCTAGATCTACCAGGAAAATAACAACATTGCTGAGGATGGGAATCCTCCTTCAAATTTGAGCTCCATAGACTCAAGTAGCTGTACCTTATTGGTTTACCAAACTTAAGAAAACCAACTAGTGGATAGGTGTCTTAAAACACATATTTGCACATTTCCATACAAAACATATATAAATTAAAGATTTGATTTGATTTTTTAAAATATTTTTTGTTTGTGACTAGTGCTATTATCCAGGGGCACAGAGTCTAGATGAATATACATCAACCTAAAACATATCAATGAAAGGAAATAAAAAACCCATGAAAGTGGTCTATGCCTTACATAGAACCTCCAACAATCCAGTACAAGGTCATCAAATTCATAAACCTCCCCAAATCCTCAGAAATAATCCCTGGGACTTATACTTTCCTTGAAAGAAGCCTATAACCATCTCACAATCTACCTTACAGATTGGTGAACATGAAGTTCCTTACAAATCCTAGTTCACAAGAAACTTAAAGAAACTCATGAAGGCAATTAGAAACAAAAAGGGATTAAAAGTGACACCTTCAATAACATGCCAAACTTTAGAATGTATTCAAGAAGAAGAAAGATTTATCAAACAATAGAAACAAATCTCAGAACAAGACTGTACTTATCTTTCTAGCCAATTTTTTCAACAAAAGAAGAACACTTCTCTAGAAATTGACACTCCTCAATGACCTTGAGAATCCTTTTATAAGAACAAGGATTGCTACAAGATTGGGGTCATTTAGGGAAAAATTAGGGCAACACATCAGTTAGGTCTATCTCAACAACCAACCACACATCAAAAAAATGCATAAAAGACATGCCACAAAACCTCATCTATCAGATCAAATATGATCTTCATGTTAAGGAAAAACCCTCACTAGCATGCCACAAGGACATGAAATACATCATTGAAACCCCTCTGTGCCTTCGCCTGCATAATAAATAGGACTATTTCACCCACTTCTCCATGGTATGAACACATTTTCTAGACAAGGGTATCTTCAAAAGTCATCCTTGGTGGCTAACATGATCATCATTGGTAGATCATCCATCTTTGCATTTATTCATCAGTCCTCTATCTGCAACTTGTCCATGAATCTATTAGATCTGATTAGATCAATAAAAGAATCTATTCTGCATGGTATAATCAATTTCCACCTGCTTCAGCCTCACCAACCCTACTGAAACCCTTGTAGAAATCACAATCTTTGATTGCGGGACTACACACATTATAGGATTAACATAGATCTGATGGAGTTTAACAAGGCCGAGACTTAGGAAAAATAAATTGTCGAGGACTTAGGAACTTAGGAAAAAATCAAAATTTGGCCCGCTAGGTAAAGACTTAATAAAATGGCCCTGACCGACGATGACTTAAGACATGTGACTCAAAATTGGTTTTAAGTGACCCAAAAAGGTAGCACAAAAATAGATCAGGGTAGGGCTTAAGGAGTTAAACCATATCATTTTGAAACCCTATTTCCTCAACTTGGAACATGAAATGGAAAATTTCTATGGATTTTTGGCATGATAGGAAATTGAACCAACTATGGCTCTAACTAAGGATGCTTGAACACAAGTTCCATGCAAGAAACCAACACTCTAGGCTGCAGACCACTGAAAAATAGGAAAAATAGGAAAGGAAACACATAAATTGAAATGAATATTTACAAAATTCTACAGGACTTAAACATTTATTTGGTGGCCCCAAGCCACCAAGAGAAATACCAAAATATTCATGTGTCAAAATTTTGATTCTCATCCACATATGTGACACTCCATCTAAAAATATCATAACAAACCTACTACCAACATATAGGAACATTCATGGGCTAAAGAATAATTCTATATTTGCAACTACCCATATTCTTCTAGTCACAACCATCATCACACTCATACTCTAACAAGTATGGGATATCTGTTACCTCATTTTTAGGTAGACTGAAAATACAAGGTTTACCCAGTAATGCATCAAGATATAGTACACAATAATCATCATGCATTACCACAAATTCACCTGGCTAAGAAACAACTGGACTTTTTGATTTATCTTTATGCAATCCTTCAACTTCAGATAATGGTTCAACCACTGAGTCACTTGGTTCCTCAATGATGTCTTCGTATAATAGATTATGAACCAAGTGTAAACCTTCTTCATAAATATTATGACATAGGGACAATTGATCTTCATCATTATTTCCATCAAACAATTCATTGTCCCTATTATTGAAGACAAGGTCCTCAACACTGTCACTATCCTCTTCATCAGAGGAAGAAGAACATGAACATGAACATGAACAAGAAACATGTTCATCACTGCAATCTTCATGACATGACATCCTACTGTCATGCTCTTCATTTTGTTCTTCTGCCAACAAAACTACATGAGGGGAACACATGCAAACATGAATAATCCATAACAACAATTTTAACACTTGTATGATGATGATGATGATCATCATCAAATGTAAATCCTTCTTCTTTGTACACACTGGATGGAACCACATAAACGTAGGATTGCTGATCAACATTATATGTATCCACAAACATGGAACTAGAAATAATTCCATCACATGGAATAAGGTCAAAAAAAAATTTAATCTCTGGTTCAACTATGCATATATCTTCACTAACCTTTTCATTATCAATAGGAGGGAAAACCACTACTTGCAACCCCTTCTCTTCTTGCAAACTCCTATACATAACATCTTGCTCTACCTCTTTCTTTCTAAGAGCAACAACCTCATTAAGAAAATCCTCATAATCATTCTTAGTGAGATCAATACCTTGGTACTAATCATCATTTTCCATTTCACCTTCAAGATTGACCAGTTGATGAAAATAAGAATCAACATATAAAAGTTCCTTTGGGATCTCACATTTCAATTCATTTTCCAAATCTTCTACCATCCTAAAAGCTCAAGGGATTGATTTAGGCTCCTTATCCCTTAGTAGTGATCTTATTTTCCAAGTGAGTGCATCCAAATAGAAACAAAACAACTCATCATTTTGGGCCTACATCTTCTTGGAATACCAACAAATGCTTCTATAAATCTAAAATGAAAAGAAGAAAATAGTTCATTTTCTTTATGTTTGGTGTTCAATAAATTTCTGGCTACCACCATTGGATCGAGTATCTCATTAAAATGTTTTAGGAATGCTGGACACAACTCATCCCAAGAAGAAATTTAACATGGAGGTAGGAATAGGAACCATTCCTTTACATCATCTGTAAGAGTTTGCACAAATAGTATCATAGAAACATCTTCATGCTCAACCTCAAAATTATTGAGGATATGACTGACATCATCCAAATGTTTGCCTGTTATAAATAATTCTTCACCACTAAACTCTGGCATGTGTTCCCTAATCTCGATAGGAATAACATTAGGGAAACCCTTAATGTTATCAAAACAAATGGGCCTGTACTCCATAGAGAACATAATACAAGAAATTTTCATGGGCTATTTACTATATGAAAACATGTTTGAGAGTTCTCAAATATGTACATGAAAATCACACCCTTTACAAAATATTCTGATTCACAACTTGTAGTAAGAGTACACCCATTATCACCAAATGCATACATACTTCAAGAACTTAAAAGAATTAAGTTGAAAAACATGTCCCAGAAGTATGTAGCAACTATCCTTCCCTTACTTAGTGCTGAAATCACTGAATAGGGAAACACAAGTTTTTTTTCACAACTGATTTTCATGAAAAACTTGCACATGAAAATTAAAATACCTGGAGGCATTGTGGTTGTACACCAACCTGTTGGCTAGAAAACTTGATATATTTGTAGCTTGCTTCACATATTCATTATGATTGTTGGTAGAGTCACCACCTCTTTGAAGAGGACACATATTTTAACTACTAAAACTGCTTCTCTACACCTTCTTTCTAGCAAACACAACAAAACCTCACCAACACCTCAAAACTACATACTCATCACATTTTCATTCTAAACATGCACTAATACAACAAAGACCTTTAGAGTCGCCACTCACAATTGGTGAGATGATATAAGATCTTCAAAATATAACTCTATTTAGCACATGACTCATATAGGCTAAAACAAGCGGAGACCTCAATAGGTTTTAATACTTTGTTATGTTTCTCCCCAATGGAGTAGCCAATTTATGTTGTCACTTTTTCTTGTAGATAACTATTTGGAAATTAATTACTTTGACTCTCTATACCTGATTCTAGATCTACTAAGAAAAGAACAACATTGTTGAGGATGGGAATCCTCCTCCAACTTTGAGCTCCATAGACTCAGGTGGGTGTACCTTATTGGTTTACCAAACTTAAGAAAACCAAGTAGTGGATAGGTGTTTTAAAACATAGATTTACACATTTCCATACAAAACATATAAATTAAATATTTGATTTGATTTTTTAAAATATTTTGTCTTTGACCAATGCTATTATCCAAGGGCACAGAGTCTAGATGAATATACATCAACTTAAAACATATCAATGAAAGGAAATAAAAAACCCATGAAAGTGATCTATGCCTTACATAGAACCTCCAAAAATCTAGTACAAGGTCATCAAATTCATAAACCTCCCCAAACCCTTAGAAATAATTCCTAGGACTTATACTTTCCTTGAAAGTAACCTGTAACCATCTCACAATCTGCCCTACAAATCCTAGCTCACAAGAAACTTAAAGAAACTCACAAAGACAATCAAACATAGGAAAGGGATTAAAAATAACACCTTCAATAACATGCCAAACTTTAGAATGTATTCAAGAAGATCAAAGCTTCATCAAACAATAGCAACAAATATCATAACATGACTGTACTTATCTTTCCAGCTAGTTTTTTCAACAAAAGAAAACTTCTTCAGAAAAGACACTCCTAAATGACCTTGGGAATCCTTTTATAAGAAAAGGGATTTCTACAAGCTTGGGTTCATTTAGGGAAAAATTAGGGCAACAAAATAGTTACCTCAACAACCAACTACACATCAAAAAATTGTAGAAAAGACATGCCATGAAACCTCAGTTATCAGATAAAATATGATCTTCATTTTAAGGCAAAACCCTCACCAGCATGCCAGAAGGTAGGAAATACATCATTGAAACCCCTCTGTGCCTTTAGCTACATAATAAATAATAAGACTATTTCACCCACTTCTCCATGACATGGAAACCTTTTCCAGATAAGGGTGTCATCAAAATCCATCCTTGGCAGCTAACATGATCATCACTGGTAGATCAACCATCTTTGTATTTATTCATTAGTCCTCTATTTACAACTTGTCCTTAACTCTGTTAGATCGGATAAGATCAAGACAAGAATCCAATCTGTATGGTGTAATAAATTTCCACCTGCTTTGGCCTCACCAATCCTACTGGAACCCTTGCATAAATTCAAATATTCAAAATATAATGGTCAATGTAAAAGTTTAAAACATGGTCTTCGATGCAAAGCCTTCTCGGGAGATTGTACAGTTCACAAAAATTAGGCAAACGATCAACCATTTAAACCTTTAAATCATTTGCCACCTCATCCCTTCCACGTGGAGAAACTGACCAATCAGGAACAAAAAACTCATCAATATCTGGCACCCAGGCCCATCTTTTATCTTTCTTCATTGGTTTGGACATGTGGCAACAGGGCATGGTCTCATAATCACTAACCCTTGAACATCTTTCCTTTGAGGCATTATGTGTACTACATGATAAAAAAGATCTGACAACACTTTACCTTCCCTTTAGGCTTTGACATCGGATCCACCAGTGCCACGATGGAACTATCACCACAAGCCTCTCTAATAACCTTATCAGGGATTAGGATGGACAAAAATATCCCTCATGAATATCCCTTTCCTTCCGATAGTTTTATTGGCATAAGATAACCCAAAGCTTCAGTCGAGGATCAGAGCATTTGATATTTGTCTTCACTGATGCTTTCATTGTGCCTGATAGAATCATCGGTGGAGTTTATGTCGATTGACAATGCTTATCAAAAATTAGTGACACATATGGTGATGAATGAATGGACATTGCGTGAACTTGAAATCAAGATTTTCGATTGCCGATGAGGTGATTAGGAAAATTTATGGTGATAAAATGAACATGTGTCACCCAATCATGATCCCATGAAGAAAATCCATCATACATCTTCAACTAGTGGTAACGTGCTGACCATTAGATCATCTAGATCAACATATAATCTTTTTCTTGAGCTTTAACCTCGACCCCATTGACTTCTAGCTGTCGAATAGTCATGATCTCGCAAAGGGTAAAGACTTCACAACTTATGATCATAGGATTACACACATAGTAAGATTAGCATAGATCTGATGGAGTTTAACAAGACCAAGACTTACAAAAAATAATTTGTCTGGGACTTAGGAACTTAGGGAAAAATTAAAACTAGGTCCGCTAGGTAAAGACTTAGTAAGATGGCCCGCCCAATGATGACTTAAGACATGTGACTCAAAACCAGTTTAAGTGACCCAAAAGGTTATGTAGAAATAGATTAGGGTAGGGCTTAAGGAGTTAAACCACATCATTTTGAAACCCCATTTCCTCACCTTGGGATAAGAAATGGAAATTTTCCATGGATTTTGGCATGACAGGAAATTGAACCAATAGTGGCTCTGATTGAGGATGCTTGAATGCAAGTTCAACATGAGAAACCAACACTTTGGGATGCAGACCACTCAAAAATAGGAAAAATAAGAAAGGAAACACACAAACTAAAAGGAATATTTACAAACTTCTACAAGAATTAAAACTTTATTCGGTGGCCCCAGGCCACCAAGAGAAATACCAAAATATTCCTATGTCAAAAGTTTGATTGTCATCCACATATGTGACCAACCATCTTAAAATATCATAACAAACCTACTACCAACATACATGAACATTCATGGGTAGAAGAATAATTCTTTATTTGTCACTGTCCATATTCTTCTAGTCAGAACCATCATCACACTCATACTCCAGCAAGTATGGGATATCTATTACCTCATTTTAGGTGGACTGAAAATACAAGGTTCACCTAGTAATGCATCAAGATATAGTACACAATAATCATCATCCATTACCAAAAACTCACCTCACTAAGAAACAACTGGACTTTCTAATTTATCTTCATGCAATCCTTCAACTTAAAAAAATGGTTCAGCCACTAAGTCACTTGGTTCCTCAATTATATCTTCATATAATGGATTATGAAGAAAGTGTAAACCTTCTTCATAAATATTGTGACATAGGGACAACTAATCTTCATCATTATTTCTTTTAAACAATTCATTATCCCTATTAGTGAAGATAAGGTCCTCAAAATTGTCATTATCCTCTTCATCAGAGGAAGAAGAACATGAGCATGAACAAGAAACATCTTCATCACTACAATCTTCATGACATGACAACCCATTGTCATGCTCTCCATTTTCTTCTTCTGTAACAAAACTACATGAGGGGAATGTTAGTGCTTAAATCTATAAATGATTAATAATTCATGAACTCATATAATCCCAATAGATGCATCTAACAAAATTGCAAGCACTAAGGTATTAAGGTTATAAAAACCTTCTTCACTTTGAGTATAAAAACTCAGGCGGGTTTACCTATAACAATTCACTGTTTGAAATGAGCTTTGAATTGAGAATTAGCTCCTTCATAGTTATATTGCCCTTCTCAGAATTGACTCAATAAGAAATTGCAACTCTTAGTATGGCCCAAACAATCCCGATACACAACACTATGATAGAAATTATGAAAGCAACAATATTGAACAGTGGCTTAAGGATATTCATCCTTCTTCTTTTTATGAGTTAAACTCAAGGAAGGTTAACCTTAATCAGTGCTTCTGTAAAGCATTACAATATACATCCATGAATTTATCATAGAATGATTCAAATAAGGATTATACAAATAAAGTAAAATGAATCAACTGTTTATATTTTCAGGTGGTAACATGTGCAAAAGTATCTAAAACCAGTGCCTTATTCTACTTGGGCATCAGAGTCAAACCCTATCTCCACAAAAATCTATCAAGACAAATATACTAGAACCCAAATGACATGCCTGACATCCCATTCTTTTAATTCCTATCATTTTCATCAAATTCATATATGGACAATTAATTCATAGAGACCTCCCTTAAGATTTTACTCTTCGCTCAAAAGAAACTTAAGTTTAACCCCTATATTCACCTTGTGAACAATGCATTGAAAAAGCCTTACAATTTGAATGCATAACAAAACTAAAGTATCAATACGCAAAGACAACAAGTAGTAGTAACAGAGTTCCGGTATGCATTGTATTAATATCAAAATGTGTTAATACAATATTCTCTTAACTTCAAAGAAAACAAGGTTCTATATTTTAGAACTTCTTTACCAAATGTATGAACCACCTTTTTGAAGAGCAAAAAATTGCTATATATATATCCACAGCCATCTTGGAATCCTCAAAGGATGCAACAAGCTTCAGATGGTTGGGAAAAGATATTACACTAAAGACAAAATTATAAATTGACAAAATTTGATAGCAACAACAGATTGCAATTATCTACTTCTCAAACATGTCGTAGATGGCACCTTTGTCTAAGGATATTTTAGAGCAGTTGCTAAATTTGTTGCATGAATGATGACCGCCATTACAGGCTAACTTACATCATCCTCTATTTAAAACATGCTCTTCCTTGAAATTTGGATCAGGTGCCATGTGCACTCTATTCTTCTTCTTCCTCTATAAGCTGGACAACTGGCTTCCTCTTCTTCTTTATTGTTAACTTTTCCCAAGCTGCCACATCATCATCAGATGGCCAGTTGTAAGTCTACAATTCCTGTAGTAATCTGATCTACTAATTCCACATGGAGTCAATTATATTCTTTTCCTTTACTGCAAACCTTACGCAATCATTTTCAATCTTGAACAAACTATCAATTATGTTGTTACACCTCTCCAAATCCAAAGTATTGTTACCACTAAGGAAAGCATGTTGTGTAATTGTTAGCTGATCCATTAACACTTTCCACTCTTCCAAACTGACCATACTTCCACTATCATCACATATTGGAGGTAGATTATTGCTGTAATTCTTATCAATCATAGTCAACTTGGCCTTTACCTATTTAGACTTACCCTTAAAAAACTTTAAACAACACTAACTAGGCTAATCTTCTCAAAGAATTTAGTCACCACCCCAGGAATCTCAGGCTTATGCTCTTGTAAGCTATCAAGTTTATAAAATAACAAACTTCTCCTGGACCAAATGCTATGAAGTGGCTCCAGAGAAGCCAATGATTCATTCACCTTTCCATTGGCCTGGTGCAATTGACTATCTTATTGATAAACTATTTCCATCATTTCTATTATTTTATCCTGCCTATATTGCACAATCTTTTCCATGGTGTCCAAAGATGTATCTATCCTTATCTTTTCTAGGTCCTCAACAGGTTTCTCAGGTGCTTCCTCATTAATCTGAATAGGGACCTCAATCTGCAAAGGGGGAGGAATGACTACCTTTGAAGCCTCTTCAAGCTTGACTTTCACTTCTACCAACTCATCCTCTAACTGTTTGATTCTCATCATTTTCAAATCTCTATCTTTAGCAACTACACTTGCACTTTCAAACAATTTTGAATATCTCTCACATAACTGAGCTATTTTTGCTTCATTCAAGTTAGCCCAATGAGTCACTGCATTGGAAACTTCAAGGTTAGTTGTGTTTTTCATAGTCCATATGATCTTATTGCCTTCCATCTGATCCTCTATACTCAATAAAGCTGGGTTTTGAGTTTTAGGGGCAAGAGACCACATTGCAACAGCTTGAGATTTAGGGTCATAGCCACTGCCTCTAATCATATCACCAATATGGACTTCATAGGATAAGCTACCCTATGGTTTCTTTCTTATCTGATCAATGATGAACACAGAAGTCAAATCCCACCTTGGAGTCAATAGCATTCCACTTGACTTAACCATTTCTCTAGCTTCATCTACAGTTATAGGATCCAGAATAGGATCATAAGATCCTAGAGCTCTCAAAGTTTCTTGACTTGGTTCCACTCCTTCAGGTAGAGCTCTCCTCACTTCTTCATGTTTCCTCCAAATAAGGAAACTCTTGAATTCCTCACTCTTAATAAATTGATCATCACTCAAAAAATCCTCTTGATACACCTCTCTGATATCTTGTCCTGCCCATAGGGATTGCTCATCACTTTCTTCATCAGTTGCCACCATCTTGCTGGCTCTAATTGCTTTCCTCAATTGATGATGGTAGGCCCTATCATCGGAAATAATAGCAGATGCTTTATCAATCCCTTTCTTTTGTTTTCCTTGCCTGGAAGACTCTCCTTCCTCAAGCCTCTGCTTCTTCAAAGGTGGCTCTTGGACATTCTCCACCTGTAGCTGGTCTTCAATAGGCTTAGCAATCTCTACATCCCCAACTTGTGGTGGGCTATTCCCTTCTTGGGACTCATCAGAAGACTCCTCTTGATCAGAAGATGAGTAATCCTTCCTTTTCTTTGGCTTCTTTTGGTCAATTAATTTCTCCAATTGATTTGATAGAGTGTCATGCATCTCTATCATCTTGTCAATTCTTTTCAAATAAGGAAGGTTAGGGAAGAAACCCCCAAAAGGAAGTTGGGCTGCCGTCACCTGTTTTGATAGATCTATCAAATCAAAGAACCTATTCCACCTCCTTTTAACTTCATCCATATCCACAACATTTATGATTATATCCTCTTCATCAAGGTGTTCATGTTCCTTGATGACACCAATATTAGGGATTAGGGTTAACCTTGTAGTCCTAATAAAATCCTCAGGGTCCATATGTCTACAAAAACCAAACACCATCTTGAATTGATTTAACCATGCAGTGACTTGTGGGAAGGCTCTCTTACTAATCAAGAAATCACCAATTTTGAACTTCCTAGGTGTGAAAGTACCCTTCTTATGGGGGGCCAAAAGCTCTTTGTCCTTCCACATTAACTGCCAAATGAATTCCAAATAGGCAACTCTTGGTGGCAGAAAATTTTGGTAACAAATGTGGGGGCTGGGGGAAACTATAGACTCTCAAGATTCTAGAATTTTCCCCAAGGTAAAAATCACCCCAGTTATGGTCTCCCTCCCACTTCTCTACAAACTACTTAGGTCTTAGGAGTTTAAGGACCCTTGGTGATATCCTTATAACATTTATGCCTAGCATCTTTATAATGGGATAAACAATAAAATTCTAGAAAACACAAAAATCTCCCTCATTTGAAGTAGAGTTCCACTTCCTCACCCATAATTGCACAGGATTGTGCTGGCCTTCAAAGGTGAACCTTGGTTTCAGCATGTTCAAATCAAAGCTATTGATGTTGAAGAACAAAATTAAGTGCATTAACAGTGAATAATGCATGAACTTAATTGGACTCTTACTTTCTTTGAAAGAAATCAAACCCTCATGCATTCTATCAATTATATACTGAATGTAATCATAATCAGTATTTACTGGGGAATTCTGGATTTCTAAGATTATCATCAACAGATCAGCTGGCAAGAACTCTGCATCCCCATGAATTCCCAAAACCCTACACAACCCATAGCAAGTCTACCACATATAATACTAGAGGGATTTAAATTGGTAAGGGGCATTCATGTGAGCAGGGAGGGGAGCTATATATTTATCCTGTTTTGGGATGTGCTTCATCATTTGGTCCTTTACTATCCCTATGTTATTTTTGTACCTCTCTCTTTCTTTTCTCAGGTCAATTTCAGTGGAGGAAGACGTATAGAAATTAAAGGCTTTGATGAAAGAACCCCTATCAAGAGTAACCAAAGGTGACTAGTCCTCTTTTCTAATTGTTTTGGAAATACGGTCATAATGCCTAGCTAGTGCAACAATTAAATCCACATCTAAGAATACATTAGGAACAACTAATTTCCCCAAACCCAAAGCCCAACCATTACACACAGGAACATGCCTATCTCTATTTCCATAAAGGAAGTTGAAAATAGTATAACCTATGCTATTTGGTATGATAGGATCTCTACAAAGCCCTAGAACATCTTCAAAGACATCATCTGGAGCTCTTTTGTTCTGGCTGGAACTACGCAACAACTTCATGAATTCATCAAAATAATTTAGCTTGCTTTTATCTTCACCTCCTTTGGATTTTGATTCACTACTGGAAGAAACTACATTCTACTCTGGTTGACTCATTTTTCTTGTAAATGCTCTCAATTCTGCAAACTTGATTCACTCGGTGCTCAAAAACTGCTTTAGCAAACATAATTCTCCCCGAATGATTTTAGACACATAAAACAATGAGTTAAGCTTATTTATTGATGTAGATCAGATGTGTACAACTACTAAAATCATTGCAAATCAATCCTTAATTTCTCCCCCATTCAATTTCACATACCATCAGTTTTCAAACTTGAGCTAGCCGGTGTTTGGATGTTGACAGATAGATTTAAAAACTCAAAAACAAGGCAAAAAAGGTAATGATTACTACTCTATACTTTAACATCCTATTTACGTCATGAAATACTTCTTTAAAATTGATTGGATGGCTTATTGGTTTACTCTCCAGCTTGACAATGTACTTTATCCATGTAGCAACGATCTTTTTCTTTTCCTTTATTACCTTTTCCAACTGAGCCCATTCAGCGAATCAGCGATTGCAGGCTTCTCGTGATCGCTTAATACAATGCCAACCCCAATTTATATTCAGAGAACTTGTGACCAAAGCCTTCACACATTCTCAGAATTAAACTCTTAACTCACTCATCCTTCAGCGAACCAGCGAACAAGCTCAATATAACCGAACATGATTACAGTCATTTCTTAGCAAATCAGTGACTAAAGGCTACCTCTTATTCACCTAATGTTCTAGTTAACTGTCAAATTATCTTGAGATTTGGTGATTGAAGACTCCACTCATTCGCTTAATCCTTGTCTTAACTACATGCATCTTGCCCGAACTAGCAAACAAGCTTTCCTCTGAGTTGCTGAATTCTTCCTTAACTGCTAGCTTTAAACCATGATTTAGATTCAACTGTTGATCATAGACTTAATAAAAAATCCTCGTTAATTCTCTGAATCAAAACAAGCTTTATCCTTTCTATTACAAGACTCAGCAAACAAAAGGTTCACTAAATCGCCAGATACTTCAAATACTGACCATTGCATCATGCGATTAAGTGAATAAAGGTTTTTCAACTTATCTCGCCCATTCGCTGAATACTTCTAACCATAATCAAACTTTTAAGAGAACTTGTGAATACTTTGTTCACCCAATCACTAGAAAACTTAGGATCTCACTAACTTATTCTGAGAATAAGCGAACACTTGATATAACCCTTTTCACCAAACTCATCAAGCCAAACTATTGGAGCCGCCAAACTTAGAGGACAGTAACACAATTGCTCAGTCGCCCAATCGGCAAGTCAAAATGTGTAGGACCCAATGTATTATGAGATTAAAACACATCCGTTGATCTTTCAAAAAATCAATGGTGTTTGCTAGATCGCTAGATGCCAGAAGACTTAACCACATGATTCTGAGAATGAGCGATTACTGTTGCGCTAGGTCACTGAGAGTTTTCCTGAGACCACTAGATAACATGCGAATAAAAGATAACACTTTCGCCAATTTGTTGAATGTTTTAAGGTAGCTGCTAGAAGATTTAGAGATTATGCGACTGAACATGGCACTTAACATGGGTTTGACACATTTGCCAGTTCACTGAAAAGCTTAACGAAGTGAAATAACATTACACGACTCAGCGAATGCCTAAAGGAAATAGTCACATGCACTTTTAAGAACTTAAGTGGGCAAAATTTAACGATGAATTAAAAGACTTAAGGCTGACTTGAGGGTTTTCACATGAATTCAAATTTCTTTAAGAACAAGATTTAGGGTAAGGGTTTTTTGAACATAGTCATGGCAACTTTGAAGAAATTTTGACACCTAAACCATAGGAAAAATTTACAAACAAGAGGACTAAACCAAAATTTGGACAAAAACCTCAGAAAATTAAGAATATACCCAACAGTGGCTCTATCTAAGGATGCTTGATTGCAAGATCATAGCAAGAATTTATGAATCTCTGGGAGGTAGACCACCAAACCCTAACCTAAAATAGGAAACAAACACACAATAGAAACAAACACACCTATACATATATACATAACTATTGTGCATGGAAAAGAATTAACTGAGGAAGAATTTTAGGAACTGTCCATGCACTGGCAATTCCTGCTCTTCACCATCCAAATTTTGTAGAAAATATGAGCCCTTACCATGGGTTTGATGGAAAATATAAGGTCCCATCCACAAAGACTCAAATTTTTTGTGTTTCCCTTTATCTTCAGCCCTGGCATTCCATTGAAGAACCATATCACCAGGCTGGAATTTTCTCATAGTTGCTCTCTTATAAAAAAGATACTTCATTTTTTGCTATAGCTTTACATTTTCTCTTTGTCCTTCCCTCCTAATCTCATCCAATTCAATCAGCTGAACCATTCTATCTTGCAGTGGATCACTGATTTCCACATCCTCTTCTTGCATAAACTTATAGATTGGAAGGAAATTATTAACTAACAATCTTGATTTTGCACCATATACCATCTCAAAAGGGGACTTACCTATAGCTCTCTTCTCAAAAATTCTATCAGCCCATATTGCTAATTTTAATTTCACATGCCGACTTCTTTTATTCTTTTCCAAGGTTTTCTTCAAGATTTGCAAAATACTCTTATTGGTAGATTCGGCCTGTCCATTGGCTCGTGGATGATAAGGAGATGAGTAAGACAACACTATGCCCATTTTTGAGAAAAATTTAGTGATCTCCTATGATCTAAAACTCATGGCATTATCAACAACCAATTTAACAGGGACACCAAATCTAGTGATTATATTGTTCATCAGGAACTCAATCCCAATAGCACTAGTTGCCCTTTTAGTTGGAATGGCTTCAATCCATTTGGTGAAATAATCAGTAGCCACCAAAATGTGAGTATGTCCCCCACTGGAATTTTTAGAAAATTCTCCAATAAAATCCATACCCCACATTGCAAAAGGAGCTTCTGCAACAACAGGGTTCAATAATAATGCACCTGAGAATTTCAATTTCTTGGAAAATCTTTGGCAAGGCTCACACCTTCTAACATAAGAATGAGTGTCTTTGAACAATACAAGCCAATAATATCCTACCCTTAAGATTTTATGAGCTATTGACTGAGTAGAATGATGTCCTCCACACATTCTAGAGTGCACTTCCTTCAACACCTCTGATTGGTGCTTATCTAGACAAAAGAGTAGAATGCCATCATTATCTTTCCATTACAAATCACCCTGGATTAACACATACTTTTGAGCTTGCAACCTCAGACTCCTCATTTGATTATCATTCAACTCTTGTGGACACTTAGCATATTTGATAAAATAAACAATATCCTTATACCATGGTTGTACTTCAATGCTAGTGACTGTGCCTTCATTAACAGTAGTACTATTTACTTGGACCAGGTCCATGTTTTCTTTAGTCATAACTTAGTAGGTCCCAATCCTCTTACCAATTTGGTAATGTGACTTTCAAGGTCAAACTCTTGAATCCTATTTATCCACTTACATCTTTTTCCTGTGACTTCACTCTGTACTAGAATATCCTTCACTGTAACATGAGGTACATAAGCATTAACCTTTGCACAAACCAAATATGGTATGAAAGCTTTGACTACCTTTACAAGGGCATAGGCTTTCTTTTCCATTAGTTCATAATTTAATTTAGCAGATTGTAATGACTTGCTGAAAAAGGCTATAGGATGTTCATATCCTTCTTGATCCTTTTGTAAAAGGATAGCTGCAATAGTATGAAAAGATGCAAAAGAAAATAGAGAAAATGGTTTTAAGTAATCAGGTGACACCAAAATAGGGGCCTCTTGAATTTCTTGTTTAATTCTTTCAAAATCTTGTTGAGCTTCAAGGTTCCAATCAAATTTCACTTCCTTCTTTAGGAATTTCACTATGGGTTTGACCAATTCTACAAAGTTAGCAATAAATCTCCTTACAAAATTAATCTGTCCCAAGAATGATTGCACACCCTTTATGTTCTTTGGTGGAGGGAAATTTTTGATTGCCTCTAGTCTTTTAGGATCAATCCTGACTCCTTTTGACACTATATGTCCAAGTAGCTTCCCTTCTGTCACAACAAATTGACATTTTTTAGGATTTAGGGACACACCATATTCTAAGGCCTTAAGAATGACCTTTTCCAAATGAGAACAATGATCATCAGGTCTTTTAGAATAAGCAGTGAGATCATCCTAATATACAACCATGAGAACATTGATCAATTCCTTGAATGCAACATCCATTGCTCTTTGAAAAGTTGCTCTAGCATTTTTTAAACCAAAGGGCATGCAGATATATGCATAGGTTCCCCATGAGGTAGTAAATGCTGTCTTAAAATGCTCCGATTCTTTGACCAGCTCTTGATTGTAACCCGAGAAACCATCCATCATTGATAAAAGCTCACAACTAGTTACCCTATGTAGCATGGCCTCCATACTGGGCAATCCATAATTATTTTCAAGTGAAGCCACATTCAGGTTCCTGAAATCAACACAGAGCCTAATATCACCGTTCTTTTTCCTCACTGGCACAAGATTGGAAACCCATGTAGAATGCCTAATTGGCTCAATGATACCAGCATCCCTCAATTTTTTCAACTCATCTTGCATCTTTGTGGAGAGCAAGGGATTGATGGGTCTTTGTTTTTGTCTAAAAGGCTTAGTCTCTTCCTTTAAAGGAATTTCATGCTGAAATAGATCAGCCCTATATGCCTTAAGATCATCATATGACCAAGAAAATACATGCTTGTATCTTTTCAAAAGCCTTATCAAATTACCTCTGACCTCTCTACTCAATTTCTTCCCAATGTATACCATTTGTGGGGAGGTTTCTGAACCCAAGTTTATTTCCTCTAAGTGCTCCATTTTAGTGTTAGACTTTTGAGACAAATAACCATCCCTTCCAACTCCACTAATCCTTTTGGTATGTGATTTGAGGGTAATTGCACTATTTTATTTCCCATGATACATTCTTTTCCCTCAACACACTGCTGTGCTTCATTGAAATCTATTTGCTGGCCATCATATTGATCAAGGCCCTAAATAAACCTAAGGATATCAAGGTCATCCTCGAAAACTTGCCAATTATATACATTATTAGGCACTGCAGGCCTAGTTTTGACCTCTAACATAGACACACCAGTGAGGGTTATGTCATCACTCTTAAGGGAAACATTACTAAGAAAATCTACCATGATATTATTGGATCTTTCTACCCAAAGTAGATTGAAAGCATCAAAAAAATCTAGTCTATCCCAAACAACATGTTTATACAATTTCAATTTTTCATCCTTGGAAGCATACTGAGATCTTACTTGGGCTATAACAAGTTGGGAGTCACCATGAACCTTTAAATATTTAATACCATGCTTTATGGCTACATCTAATCCCAATATTAGAGCCTCATACTCAGCAGTATTATTGGTACATTGAAAAGTCAGCAGGAATGAGTATTTAAATGTAATACCTGATGGGGAAATGAATACAACACCAACTCCTAAACCTTCCTTGGAGCATCCACCATCAAAGTACATTTTCCAAAGCCCATCTTGCTATAGTATCAATTCATCCATAATTGGATCTATGTTTCTCATCTGGGGTATTATCTCCTCAACCATGAAATTATTCATGTCAATATCTACAAAATAGTTTAGATCCTTCAGAGCAACCATTTCAATCATGACTGAAGAACGGGGCTCCCTGTACAACTTTACCTTAGTTTCATTTATTGGGATGGTAGCATATGAAAAATCTAGTTGCAAATTTCCACCCACTGCTGCATCCATTGTCTTGACAGTAACATGCCATAATGAGGTTTTGTATCAACAACAACCACATCCATTTTATATGTGGCTTCTGGGAATGCAACAATCTTCACTTCAATTCCAATCAGGGTCCCTACAATAGGTACTACCCTATTATCCATGGCATAACACCTTCCACTAGATGTATCAACTTGCAACCCTAACTCCTTCATTACTTGATAAGGCATTACAGTTGTGGCAGCACCAGAATCAATCATACAATTCTTCATCAAAAAATTATTTACAAGAAAAGTAACATAGAAAGGATTGATAGAAGAGGGTTCTTTTGTCACAATAGTCCCAACACATACATCAGAGATGTCATTAATTGCAATTGGCTTATCCATGGACTTCCCTTCCTCTTGTAGAATAGGAGTAGTTCTCTGCTCACTTATAAGAGCCAAGGCTGCTACTTTGTGCTCCTCTATTTTCAACATTTCAAGAAAATGGATGGAGACCTTCATTTGGGACAAGGCATGTCTCATATCAAAGGTAGGGGAATCAGTATAAAAATCAGGGTGATCCTTTGACCTACCAATTTTATTTTTCACCTTGTCAACAATAACTTCTTGTTTCCTTTTCTTCTCAGCTTCAAACCCTTCATCTTTACTATTTACAATATGGGGCTTTGGGGAATCCTTATCTTGGAGCTTATTCTTAACAAATACTGATCTAGGGACTCCCTAATCATTATCCTCCTTTCTGTTCCTAAAATTGTATGCAGATTTTTCTTGAGTAACAGTAGCCATAGTTTGACTTCTAATCTCTTCTTCACTAGGCTTTCTCCATTGTTTTTCATCTGATCTAGATTCTACCATATGAGTCTTACAATTATCATTATCAAACTCTTCCTGATCAGATTGAGTAAATATTTGTTGTTCATAATCAAAGAAGATCTTCCTCTTATGATCAACATTAGGATAAATAGCTTCATCATCTGAGGACACTAGGTGCCCCACTAGTTTAGTAGTGAACATGTTAATAGCAGGCTTTTCAGATCTTTCATAATCTCCTGCATATGAATCATTGGCCTCTTCTCCCAAGGCCTAAGCAACATCACATTGGAATGGTGAGTGGGGCATATTAAAAGCCACACACCAAGGGGTACTTTCCACATTATGTGCTATATTTTTCTTCAAAGGATTTGGTGTATCTCTTCCCTTCTAGGGTTCATTACTATCAGGAACAAGCCTGTCATCTTTCCAATTTGTTTTGTAAGGCATATCTCTTAAATTAGGGGCTCTATCCTGCCTTTGATAAGGTGGTCTTGTATCTTGAAAATTTCTTCCCCCTTTGTCAAACTTTGTTGGGAAGTCTTTGTTAATACCAACTCCTCTGTCCATTTTTTCATCATCTTTGGATGGCCTTGCAGGTTGTGGCCTGGTTTCCTTCCACAATCTAACCTCATCTCTTTTGTACATTTGGCCAGATGCCTTTTAGTTGCTTTCAATATTTATAGCCAACTTAAATGCATCCCTAAGGGTACGGGTATTTTTATCTCTTAGAAGATAATACATCTTGCCATCCATAGAATTGAAATAAGTGGTTATGCAGACTGCATCATCTAGCCTCAATACTTGGAACAACTTGTACATAGCCTTTTGGAATCTACTATTAAATTATGATATGCTCTCATTGTAATGCTTCTTGATATTGTTGAACTCATTGAGCATGTAGCTTGAATTTACATGTTCTACATATTTCTCTTTGAAACATCTTACAAACTCCTCCCAAGATGCAATACTATTCTCAGGTAGACCCTTGTACCAATCCCTTGCATCTTCAATTAGTGATTGAACAAAAAGCTTCATTATGACATCTTCATGCTCAATTTCATAATCATTAACCTTATCTGTGAAAAACTTCAAGTGCTGTTCACAGGTAATGACATTGTTCCCAGTAAATAATGGGATCTTTTTCCTAATCTCATTTGGGACAACATTGGGTTGACCAGGAATACCATCAAAGAACAGATGCCTATATCTATCCAAATGGACTGGTCTCCTTTGGATATTTGGTTGAAATGGGGGGGGAGCTGCAATATTTTGGCAAGGTACAGTCCCCACTATACCATTGACTACAAGGGGAACTTGATTAGGAACTTGTCCAGGTAAAATTTGTCCAGGGTGAAAGGCTTGAGAACTTGGAAGTGAGTTGCTAGGTTGTTGGGGTGGGATTGTTCCTGAAGTGATAGGGTTAGAGCTACTAGTAGATGTGTGTTCATATTAGCATGTAAGAAAGTAGTTTTTCTCTTCATTTCATCTGCAGTAGCCTCCAACTTGAGTTTCTCAAGTTGAATAGCCAAATCTTCCTTGGCCTTTCTAGCCTTCTCCAAATCAATGCTTGTTTGGGAAAGAACACTAGGAACAACCACAATTTTCTTGGGCTCATTAATATTCACACCCGCTACCTTTTTTTTTTCCCTTATTAGGGATTTCTTTTGGGGAATTTTTAATATCCTCATTCCTCTATATTTTAGAGGGATGCAATTGTCTGAGGACATGGCCTGTCCCATCAAATTCACTTTGCTTAGATTTGATATCCTGAGCCTTTTTCCTCAAATCCTCCATATCACCAAACAATTCCTTGTCTAAACCCTGAACATTTTGGCTTAGATCCCTAGCCTGAGCTTCATTTTTCCTAGTTTTGATGATAAGTTCTTGCCTCTCCATGAGAAATTCATAGATTTTCTATTCCCTCACTTTCACCCTATTAGCAATCTTAGCAAGTTGTTCATGCTCTTTCTTCCTTAAAGTAATCACCTCTTCCCTCAACTTCTCAGAATCATAGGAAGCAGTTTCAGTAGCAGAAGTTTCTCCTGGTTGCTCTAGGGTTTCTCTCATAGGGAAATAACCTACTTCTATAACTTTTGTGATTACTTCCTTCTTACTATGAATATTTGGCATGACCTTGTTGACATGTTCAGGATCATCAGAAGAGGAGGAAGTTTCATGAGGAAGCAGGGCACGAGATTTTTCTCTAGAAGGGCCTTGGGGGATAGAATTACTATGACCTCTCCTAAACCATTGCTTTCTACTTGGTGTATGGAGCTCATCACCCACATTATCTTCTGGGTGATCCCTGTAGTAAGACCTAGTGTACCTTGGTCGACTCATGGTATATCACAATAATTTTAGCAAGATTTTACAACTATCAGCAATTGGTAACATAGATTTTTAGAGTCACCACCCACTAACAAGTGGGAATCAAATATTTATGCTGGTCAACAAAAGACACAATAGACTATACTGCACAAAGCTATTATGCATTCATGTTCAGAAATCCCCAGTAGAGTTGCCAATTTTGTTAGTGCTTAAATCTACAGATGATTAATAATTCATGAACTCATATAATCCCAATAGATGCATCTAAAAAAATTGCAAGCACTAAGGTATTAAGGTTATAAAAACCTTCTTCACTTTGAGTATAAAAACTCAGGCAGGTTTACCTATAACAATTCACTGTTTGAAATGAGCTTTGAATTGAGAATTAGCTCCTTCACTGTTATATTGTCCTTCTTAGAATTGACTCAATAAGACATTACAACACTTAGTATGGCCCAAACAATCCTGATACACAACACTATGATAGAAATTATGAAAGCAACAATATTGAACAGTGGCTTAAGGATATTCATCCTTCTTTTTATGAGTTAAACTCAAGGAAGGTTAACCTCACTCAGTGCTTCTATAAAGCATTACAATATACATCCATGAATTTATCATAGAATGATTCAGATAAGGATTATACAAATAAAGTAAAATGAATCAACTATTTATATTTTCAGGTGGTAACATGTGCAAATGTATCTCAAACCAGTGCCTTATTCTACTTGGGCATTAGAGTCAAACCCTATCTCCACAAAAATCTATAAAGAAAAATATACTAGAACCCAAATGACATGCCTAACATCCCATTCTTTTAATTCCTATCACTGTCATCAAATTCATATATGGACAATTAATTCATAGAGACCTCCCTTAAGATTTTACTCTTCCCTTGAAAGAAACTTAAATTTAACCCCTATATTCACCTTGTGAACAATGCATTGAAAAAGCCTTACAATTTGAATTCATAAGAAAACTAAAGTATCCATACACAAAGATAACAAGAAGTAGTAACAGAGTTCTGATATGCTTTGTATTAATATCAAAATGTGTTAATATAGTATTCTCTTGACTTCAAAGAAAACAAGGTTCTATATTTCAGAACTTCTTTACCAAATGTATCAACCACCTTTTTGAAGAGAAAAAACTTTCTATATATATATCCACAACCATCTTGGAATCCTCAAAGGATGCAACAAGCTTCAGATGGTTGGGAAAAGATATCACACTAAAGACAAAATTAAAAATTGGAAAAATTTGATAGCAACAATAGATTGCAATTATCTACTCCTCAAACATCTCATAGGTGGCACCTTTGTCTAAGGATATTTCAGAGCAGTTGCTAAATTTGTTGCATGAATGATGACCACCATTACAAGCTAACTTACACCATCCTCTATTTGAAACATGCTCTTCCTCGAAATCTAGATCAGGTGCCATGTGCACTCTATTCTTCTTCTTCCTCTATAAGCTAGACAACTGGCTTCCTCTTCTTCTTTATTGTTAACTTTTCCCAAGCTGCCACTGTTACCCAAATTTCCAAGTCTCATACAAATTTGGCCAGATCTATCCCAGGGTCTCTATTTTTGCCCTGCCAAGCATCTCTGAAATTTTCATGGTTTTAGGTCTTGTTTCCTGGCCTCTGCAAATTGTTTTGTTCCTTGGTCTACAGCTAAAAGATTTGAAAAAGTAGCCGTTGGAGGCAATAAACCTTAAAAAGCCCTAGGCCGGTTCTATTTTCATGTTTCTTTTTCAGCCACTTAATTCCCCAAAAATGCACATGCCCTTAAAAATGACCACTTCATGTGTTAAGTCTCTAGGTTGTCGGGTGAGGTTCCCTTTAATATTTCCTCCAAAGCCTAAGTCTTCCCGACAATTATTTCCTCCTGACCTTCCCTTTTAAACTTGTGGTTGTCGCATGTTCACAAGGAATATTCTTTGCCCTTGCGATCATGCAATAGGATGACACCTATCTCACCGGGCCCATTCTTCATCTTCAAAGTGTCCCAGTTCTAAAAGAATCTATGACTGTTGTAACTTCACAGGGGTGGTGTCAGAGTTATAAGGTCTTGCGACGACTATAGATTTCCTTTCCCTGCAATGCTTCAATGTTAAGTGGGTCCACTGCCATGTTGTCCTACATGGAGGCTTCCTATTAGTTGAGAGGTGGTGACTTGTCTGATTTTTAGAGCGGGCCTAGAAGACTGTGTCCCTTTTAGATCAACTGCTGGTGTATAATCTCATGGGGTTTCTCTGACACATGAGATTATGTGCCAACCATCGATCTTACTTTATTATTGACGCTCTGACGGTGGGTCCTTTCTTGCTGATTTTCTCGCATTTGATTGGTCCACAAAGTGGTGATTGGTGTTGTAGTGGGTCCATTTGTCAGAGGGTCCTAGTTAAAGAAAGATCTATGGCTAGCGCATGATCAGAAGGAATATTCAAGGGCTATGAGATCATGCACCCACCGTTAGATTGGAATCTTAGTCTGCCATGGCTCCTATTATCAGAAGGGTCTGTAACGTGTCTGTTTGGCAGCATTTGATTGGTTGGTGAGTGTGCAATGTGGAGTTTGTCAGCGGGCTTGTGGGGTCAGTCTTCTTCAAAGAATTTAACATTTGGTTTGATCTGACGGTTGTCATTATACTAGGGATCCAAGATGCTCGATTTTTAGCATCATAGTATAGCGAAAACCGTCTAATGCTCTTTTTGTAGGTCATGGGTCCAAGTCTATTAGACGTGCTGATTTGCTCGCATTTCATTGGTTGCTGACTTCTAGGTGGCATTTGACTTGTCAGAGATAGGTTTTCAAGCTATTTTCAAGTGCATATGACCGTTCATCTTCCAGGAAGGGTTTCTCATCGATAGTGATGTTTTAATTTGCTGCTATCCATTATATTTCAAAATTCAAATGTCTCTGCAAGGGTTTCACATTCTTTCATCCATGCACGACGTCGGGTAGCTCAAGAATTGATTTCTCAGGATGGTTATGGTTGTGAGGATGATGGAGATGATTGTTGGTTGGCATCTGTAGGGTCCTTTGCTGCATTTTCATGCCAGGTGGTACTAGAAAGAGTTGGTGCCATCATTAAAGTAGTATTGCTCCTAGGGAAATATGATCAGACTTGGAGCCTTCATGGCTTAGTGGAGTTGCAGGTGGGCTGGTAGGTTGAGGTTGTTGTGTCTGCAGGTGATTTTAGTTCAGAAGGATCAACATGAAAAGAAAGATATGATTTGATCACCGGTGTTCTCAGAGATTTTTATAATAGGTGATTAGTACCCTAGGGTTTGATATCATTGTTTAATTTTGTAACCCTAGTTAGGTCTTGACTCTTGCCTGGGCGCAAGAGGGGATGTATATAATGTTTTTTTTGAGAGTTTTAGAGCTCAGAATTGACTTTTTGTAAAAGAAGAGTTGGGCAATTGTAAAAGAAATTCACATTTTCTTAAGAGTCATTTGTGGTATTCTTTCTACCCTCTGGCTTATATAGTTGTAAATTCCCATTGATTATTCAGATATTGAAGATATTTGTGACATCTCTCATGTCCCTATGCCTTCTTGTGTGAGTTATCTCTTAATGAATTCAGTATTTATATGTTTCCCAGTGATATCTTAGGGTTCTTGGTCCCTCTTTCTTTCTCCAATTTTGTGTATTCTTGTGGGTGATTTGATGTGAATTCTTTTGTGGGTATACTACAACCCCTTAACCATCTTGTCTCATTCCTATACCTAGTTGCAGAGGTGGATGTTTGTTTGTAGGTCATAGATTGTTGTCTAATCCAAAGAGTGTTGTTGCTTGTGAAAGAATCTCTCTCTTTCCCTGAATACCCTCTTTTATTTGTAGACCCTTCTATGAAATACTTATGCAAGCCTATTCAGTGAGTTGTGATCTCCTAGACTTAAGTTTATTCATTGAATCCATCTTTTATGCTACAATTCATACCCCTAATTTTGGTGTATCACCTAGTAGGTAGTTTGCTTTCAAGACATTTCCTTTTCAAGCATTCCTTCTACCCCCTTTCCCTCAAAAGATTTACTTTTCATGTCTAGAATCAAATAAAGGTGATTATCCAAGAGGAACCAGCCTAGAACCTAGAGGTCTCATCTCAGTTAGCATAGGTCCCACAACCTAGAGATGATTCCCATGTTATACTAGGTTATCAAGACTATGAGAGCTTGAAACAAGGGTGAAAACTTAGTGTATAACAACCACATCATCATTAGATGGCCAGTTGTAAGTTTGCAATTCCTGTAGTAATTCAATCTGCTAATTCGACATGGAGTCAATTATATTCTTTGCCTCCGCTGCAAACCTTACGCAATCATTTTCAATCTTGAACAAACTATTAATTATGTTGTTACACCTCTCTAAATCCAAAGTATTGTTACCACTAAGGAAAGCATCTTGTGTAATTGTTAGCTGATCCATTAACACTTTCCACTCTTCCAAACTGACCATACTTCCACTATCATCACATATTGGAGGCAGATACTTGCTGTAATTCTTATCAAACATAGTCAACTTGGCCTTTACCTATTTAGACTTACCCTTAAAAAACTTTAAAATAACACTAACTAGGCTAATCTTCTCAAAGACTTCAGTCACCACCCCAGGGATCTAAGGCTTATGCTCTTGTAAGCTATCAAGTTTATCAAATAACAAACTTCTCCTGGACCAAATGCTATGAAGTGGCTCCAGAGCAGCCAATGATTCATTCACCTTTCCATTGGCCTGGTACAATTGACTAACTATTTGATAAACTATTTCCATCCTTTCTATTATTTTATCCCACCTATATTGCACAATCTTTGCTATAGTGTCCAAAGATGCATCTATCTTTTAGCTTGTGGTGACTAATCAGGAAGTACTATCCAGGAAAGTACTTTACACTTTTCCTCCCGACCTTGTCGGGGTTCACAAATTTTTTTGAGGCTGACTACTTTTCGGTTATTTGGGCCAACATGTTATAATTGATTCTAACCCTAAAGCGGAAAAAATATTTTATAATATGGCTTAGGGTTAGGGATTTTTTGCGAGGTATGATTTTAGTACTTGCAACAGAATTGAGTTGTAAGGGATTACTGATTGTAATCAGGTTGTAATCACTGGATAATAATAATATTAGACTCGCTGTTGGTGGATGTAGCCTAGGGATTGGGTGAACCACGTTAAATCTTTGTGTCTTGTGTTCTCTTCTATGTGGTTTATTGTTTTTTGATATTATTTATATTTGCACATAATTGTTATTTCTACCTTGTTAATACTAACAAGTGGTATTAGAGTGAGGTTATTTCATTTGTTCTTTCATCTATTCTCTGAAGTAAGTCTCACAAGTTAGTGGGAGAGTCTCTCAGTTAAGTGGGAGAAATGGCAGAGGAGGGTAGGCTAAAGGTTTATAAGTTTAATGGGCAGAACTTCCAGTTATGGAAGATGAAAATGGAGGACTATCTCTATCATAAGGATCTATGGTGGCCATTAGAGGAAATAGCCAAGAAAGAGGCAGCAATGTCTCAGGAAGATAAGGATATTTTGGATAGGAAGGCACTGGGGAGTATTCGTCTATGCCTGGCACAATTGGTGGCATTCAATATTACTGGAGCAACAAAAGCTAAAGATCTAATGGACACCCTAGCGAAGTTGTATGAAAAGCCTTCAGCTTCAAACAAGGTATTTCTTATGAAGCGTTTATTTAATATGAAAATGGTAGAAGGTGGATCAGTTGTTGATCATTTGAATGAGTTTAATACAGTTACAAGTCAGTTAACCTCAGTTAAAATTACTTTCAATGATGAGGTTAGGGCTCTCTTGATTTTGTGTTCTTTGCCAGAAAGCTGGAATGGATTGGTAATGGCTGTTAGTAATTCTATTTCTGGTTCAAATACCCTAAATTTTGATGATGTTGTTGGTGTTATATTGAGTGAGGAAATTCAAAGGAAAAGCTCAGGGGCATCCACATTGGGTAGTGTATTGAATGCAAAAAGTAGAGGCAGAACAAGAGATAGAGGAAACAACTCTGGAAATCATGGAAAATCAAGAGGCAAATCAAAGGGAAAGAGGGCTGAATCCAAAGGGCCAAATGATTTCTAGTATTATGGAAAACTAGGACATAAGAAGAAAGATTGTTGGTCTCAGAAGAAAGATCAAGGAGACAAAAATGATGGAAACAAGGAGGCAAATGTGGTAAGTAAAAAATCCGAAAAGGATGCTTTGCTTTTGTCTTTAGAAAATGTTGATGATTCATGGGTGTTAGATTCGGGGGCTTCATTTCATGCTACACCCCATAGAGGTTATTTTTTTGATTATGTCCAAGGAGATTTTGGGCTAGTTTATTTGGGAGATAATGAACCCTGTCAAATTTTTGGAAAAGGAAAAATCAAGATTAAGTTTTAGAATGGGAATCATTGGCTACTACAAGAGGTAAGACATCTTCCAAGGCTAAGTAGAAATTTAATTTCAGTAGGGCAACTGGGTGATGAGGGTTGCACAGTTACTTTTAATGATAGAAATTGGAAGGTTTCAAAAGGTTCCTTAGTAGTAGCAAAAGGTGTGAAAGTAGGAACCTTATATCTTTGTACAGGTCATACTGTTCCTTCTACTTTAATTGTTTCAGAAGAAAATGAATGTTCAGGAATAGTGGCTACAATTGAGTAGGAAGAACATCAGACCATTGCTGTAGATTCTGACACAACACTGTGGCACAACAGACTCAGGCACATGAGTGAAAAAGGTATGAAATTACTTCATTCAAAGAAAGTTTTACCTGGTTTGAAATGTGTCAATATGGATTTTTGTGAAAGTTGTGAATATGGATTTCTGTGAAAGTTTTGTTTATGGAAAACAAAAGAGAGTTAGTTTTGTGAAGAATGGGAAGGAAAAGAAAAATGAGAGATTGGAGCTTGTGCATATAGATGTATGGGGACCAGTTTAGGTATCTTCCCTTGGTTGCTCTTTGTATTATGTTACATTTATAGATGATGAAACAAGAAAAGTATGGATTTATTTCCCTAGATAGAAATCTGATGTATTTCAAACTTTTAAGAAATGGAAATGCTTGGTTGAGAATGAGACTGGTAAAAAGTTAAAATGTCTCAGATCTGATAATGGTGGTGAGTATTGCAGCATAGAATTTGAAGAATATTGTTCCTCTAATGCTATTCATAGGTAGAAAACTATACCAAGGACTCCACAAGAAAATGGAGTGGCTGAACACATGAACAGGACAATAATGGAGTGTGCAAGGAGTATGAGTTTGCATGCTAGGCTGCCCAAAAATATGTGGGTAGAGGTTGTGAACACTACTATTTATTTAATCAATAGAGGCCCCTCTACTCCTTTGGACTATGGTATTCTAGAGGAAGCATGGAGTGGTAAGAAGGTGAGTTATTCTTTTCTCAAAACCTTTGGTTGTGAAGCTTTTGCACTTATAGATTCTAAAAATAGAACCAAGCTGGAAGCTAAGTCAAAGAAATGTGTATTTGTTGGATATGGCATTGATGAATTTGGTTATAGGCTTTGGGATTTTGAAAATATAAAATTGTAAGAAGTAGGGATGTCATATTCAATGAGAAAGTATTGTACAAAGATCTATTGCTGCAGCATGAGAAGAAAAAAAATGATTATGTAGTACTGGATGATATTCCACAAGTTCATGTTCCAGTAGTTCCTTATGCTCCGCAACAACATCAACAACAAATACCACACACACCAGTGAATGTTAGATGGTCAACAAGGCTAAGTAGACCTCCAAAAATATTTTCTCCATCTTTGTATTCTATTTTGTTAACAGATGCTGGTGAACTTGAATGTTATAATGAAGCTGTGCAGGTGGATACAAAGCTTCAGTGGGAGTCTGCAATGATAGATGAAATGGACTCTTTGCTGAAAAATCAAACATGGGATTTATGTAAGTTACCTGCAGGTAAAAGGGCTTTACAAAATAAATGGGTTTACAGGATAAAAGAAGAGGATGGAGGTAAGAAAATATTTAAAGCCAGATTAGTCGTAAAAGGATTTGCACAGAAACATGGTATTGATTTTGATGAGATATTTTCTCCTGTTGTTAAAATGACTTCTATCCATACTATTTTAAGTATTGTGGCTACTGAAGATTTGCATTCAGAGTAGCTTGATGTTAAAACAACTTTTCTTCATGGTGATTTGGATGAAGAAATATATATGGTTCAGCCACAAGGATTTGACGTCAAGGGTAAGGAGAATTTGGTGTGCAGATTGCAGAAAAGTTTATATGGCTTGAAGAAAGCACCTCAGCAATGGTATATTAAATTTGACACTTTTATGAATGAGCATGGATATAGTCGGTGTCATTCTGACCATTGCATTTATTTTAAGAGGTTGGATGATGACAGCTACATTATTTTATGTTTATATGTTGATGATATTCTTGTAGCTAGGTCTGACATGGATCATATTTAGGGGCTGAAACAACAGTTAGCAAAATCTTTTGCTATGAAGGATTTGGGGGCAGCAAAACAAATCCTTGGTATGAAAATTTGCAGAGATAGGAAAAATAGGAAATTGTCTCTATCTCAGGCTGATTATATTGAGAAGGTGTTGCAACGTTTCTCTATGGAAACTACCAAAGCTATTAGCACACCTTTGCCTAGTCACTTGAAATTGACTAAGGATATGTGTCCCAAGACAGCAGAAGAAGAGACTAAAATGTCTAAGGTACCTTATGCTTCAGTTGTAGGGAGCTTAATGTATGCTATGGTATGTACTAGGCCAGATATTGCACACGTAGTGGGAGTTGTTAGCCACTATATGAGTAACCCTGGTATTGAGCATTGGAATGCAGTCAAATAGATTCTTAGATATTTGAGAGGTACATCCAGTAAGTGTTTACACTTTGGGGGTTCTACTATTACTGTACAAGGCTATGTTGACTTAGATTTGGTAGGAGATATAGGTAGCAGGAGGAGTACTATGGGTTATATATTTACTATTGGTGGGACAACAGTGAGTTGGATTTCTCGACTACAAAAGGTGGTTTCTTTATCCACTGCAGAGGTAGAGTATGTTGCTGCTACAGAGGCAACCAAGGAGATGATATGGCTTCAATTCTTAATGGAAGAATTGGGACATCCACAAAAGGATAATTTTCTACATACAGATAGCCAAAGTGCCATTCATCTTGCAAAGAATTCTACTTTGCACTCAAAGAAAAAACATATATAGTTGCGGTACCATTTCATTCAGTCAGTTTTGGATGATGGGAAGTTAAGGCTGGAAAAGATTCATACTGATGATAATCCAATAGATATGTTTACAAAGCTAGTAACAAGGGATAAGTTGAACTCATGTTCAACTTTAGTTGGTCTTCTAGACTAAACAAAATAAAGGAACAGCTGAGTCCAGGGTGGTTCGATCCAGTGGGAGCCTCATATGGTAGCGGTATTGCTATAGGATCAGTCTCCAAGTGGGAGGTTTTTTTGTATAGTGTGGATACTGATCAGTCACCAAGTGGGATATTGTTAGCTTGTGATGACTAATTAGGAAAGTACTATCCAGGAAAGTACTATACACTTTTCCTCCTGACCTCACCGATGATTTTTTTTGAGGCCGACTACTTTTCAGTTATTTGGGCCGACATGTTATAATTCATTCTAACCCTAAAGTGGCAAAAATATTGTATAATATGGCTTAGGGTTAGGGATTTTTTGTGAGGTATGATTTTAGTACTTGTGGTGGAATTGAGTTGTAAGGGATTACATATTGTAATCAGGTTGTAATCACTGGATAATAATAATATTGGACTCGCTGTTGGTGGACGTAGCCCAGGGATTGGGTGAACCACGTTAAATCTTTGTGTCTTGTGTTCTCTTCTGTGTGGTTTATTGTTTTCTGATATTAGTTATATTTGCACATAATTTTTATTTCTGCCTTGTTAATCCTAACACTATCCTTATCTTTTCTAGGTCCTCAACAGGTTTCTCAGGTGCTTCCTCATTAATCTGAATAGGGACCTCAATCTGCAAAGGAGGAGGAATGACTACCTTTGAAGCCTCTTCAAGCTTGACTTTCACTTTTTCCAACTCATCCTCTAACTATTTGATTCTCATCATTTTCAAATCTCTGTCTTTAGCAACTACACTTGCACTTTCAAACAATTTTGAATATCTCTCAGATAACTGAGCTATTTTTGCTTCATTCAAGTTAGCCCAATGAGTCACTACCTTGGAAACTTCAAGGTTAGTTGTGTTTTGCATAGTCCATATGATCTTATTGCCTTCCATCTGATCTTCTATACTCAATAAAGCTGGGTTTTGAGTTTTAGGGGCAAGAGACCACATTGCAATAGCTTGAGATTTAGGGTCATAGCCACTGCCTCTAATCATATCACCAATATGGACCTCATAGGATAAGCTACCCTATGGTTGCTTTCTTATTTGATCAATGATGAATGCAGAAGTCAAATCCCACCCTGGAGTCAATAGCATTCCACTTGACTTAACCATTTCTCTAGCTTCATCTATAGTTATAGGATCCAGAATAGGATCATAAGATCTTAGAGCTCTCAAAGTTTCTTGACTTGGTTCCACTCCTTCAGGCAGAGCTCTCCTCACTTCTTCATGTTTCCTCCAAATAAGGAAACTCTTGAATTCCTCACTCTTAATAAATTGATCATCACTCAAAATATCCTCTTGATACACCTCTCTGATATCCTATCCTGTCCATAGGGATTGCTCATCACTTTCTCCATCAGCGGCCACCCTCTTGTTGGCTCTAATTTCTTTCCTTAATTGATGATGGTAGGTGCTATCACTGGGAACAATAGTAGATGCTTTATCAATCCCTTTCTTTTGTTTTCCTTGCCTTGAAGACTCTCCTTCCTCAAGCCTCTACTTCTTCCAAGGTGGCTCTTGGACATTATCCACCTCTAGCTGGTATTCAATAGGCTTAGAAATCTGTACATCCCCAACTTATGGTGGGCTATTCCCTTCTTGGGACTCATCAGAAGACACCTCTTGATCAGAAGATGAGTAATCCTTCCTTTTCTTTGGCTTCTTTTGGTCAATTAATTTCTCCAACTGATTTGATAGAGTGTCATGCATCTCTATCATCTTGTCAATTCTTTTCAAATAAGGAAGGTTAGGGAAGAAACCCCCAAAAGGAAGTTGGGCTGCCATCACCTGTTTTGATAGATCTATCAAATCAAAGAACCTATTCCACCTCCTTTTAATTTCATCCATATCCACAACATTTATGATTATATCCTCTTCATCAAGGCCTTCATGTTCTTTGATGACACCAATATTAGGGATTAGGGTTAACCTTGCAGTCCTAATAAAACCCTCAGGGTCCACATGTCTACAAAAACCAGACACCATCTTGAATTGAGTTAACCATGTAGTGACTTGTGGGAAGGCACTCTTGCCAATCAAGAAATCACCAATTTTGAACTGCCTAGGTGTGAAAGTACCCTTCTTATGGGGGGCCAAAAGCTCTTTGTCCATCCACATTAATTTCCAAATGAATTCCAAATAGGCAACTCTTGGTGGCACAAATTTTGGTAACAAATGTGGGGGCTGGGGGCAACCGTAGACTCTCAAGATTGTGGAATTTTCCCCAAGGTAAAAATCACCCCAGTTATGGTTTCCCTCCCACTTCTTTGCAAACTACTTAGGTCTTAGGAGTTTAAGGACCCTTGGTGATATCCTTATAACATTTATGCCTAGCATCTTTATAATGGGATAAACAATAAAATTCTAAAAAACACAAAAATCTCCCTCATTTGAAGTAGAGTTCCACTTCCTCACCCATAATTGCATAGGATTGTGCTGGCCTTCAAAGGTGAACCTTGGTTTCAGTATGTTCAAATGAAATCTATTGATGTTGAAGAACAAAATTAAGTGCATTAACAGTGAATAATGCATGAACTTAATTGGACTCTTACTTTCTTTGACAAAAATCAAACCCTCATGCATTCTATCAATTATATACTTAATGTAATCATAATCAGTATTTACTGGGGAATTTTGGATGTCTAAGATTATCATCAACAGATCAGCTGGCAAGAACTCTGCATCCCCATCAATTCCAAAAACCCTACACAACCTATAGCAAGTCTGCCTCATATAATGCTGGAGGGATTTAAATTGGTAAGTGGAATTCATGTGGGCAGGGAGGGGAGCTATATATTTATCCTATTTTGGGATGTGCTTCATCATTTGGTCCTTTACTATCCCTATGTTATTTTTGTAACTCTCTCTTTCTTTTCTCAGGTCAATTTTGAGTGGAGGAAGACATATAGAAATTAAAGGCTTTCATGAAAGAACCCCTATCAAGAGTAACCAAAGGTGACTGGTCCTCTTTTCTAATTGTTTTGGAAATAGGGTCATAATGCCTAGCTAGTGCAACAATTAAATCCACATCTAAGAATACATCAGGAACAACTAATTTCCCCAAACCCAAAGCCCAACCATTACACACAGGAACATGCTTATCTCTATTTCCATAAAAGAAGTTTAAAATAGTATAACCTATGCTATTTAGTATGACAAGATCTCTGCAAAGCCCTAGAACATCTTCGAAGACATCATCTAGAGCTCTTTTGTTTTGGTTGGAACCAGGCAACAACTTCATGAATTCATCAGAATAATTCAACTTGCTTTTATCTTCACCTCCTTTGGATTTTGATTCACTACTGGAAGAAACTACATTCTGCTCTAGTTGACTGATTTTTCCTACAAATGCTCTCAATTTTGCAAACCTGATTCGCTCAGCCCTCAAAAACTACTTCAGCAAACACAATTCTCCTCGAATGATTTTGGACACATAAAACAATGAGTTAAGCTTATTTATCTATGTGGATCAGATGTGTACAACTACCAAAATCATTACAAATCAATCCTTAATTTCTCCTGCATTCAATTTCACATACCATCAGTTTTCAAACTTGAGCTAGCCGGTGTTTGGATGTTGACAGATAGATTTAAAAACTCAAAAATAAGGCAAAAAAGGCAATGATTACTACTCTATACTTTAACATCCTGTTTACATCATGAAATCCTTCTTTAAAACTGATTGGATGGCTTATTGGTTTACTCTCCAGCTTGACAATGTACTTTATCCATGTAGCAACGGTCTTTTTCTTTTCCTTTATTACCTTTTCCAACTGAGCCCATTCAGTGAATCAGTGACTGCAGGCTTCTTGTGATCGCTTAATACAATTCTAACCCTAGTTTATATTTAGAGAACTGGTGACCAAAGCTTTCGCACATTCTTGGAATCAAACTCTTAACTCACCCATCCTTTAGTGAACCAGCGAACAAGCTCAATATAACCGAACATGATTATATTCATTTCTTAGCAAATCAGCGACTAAAGGCTACCTCTTATTCACCTAATGTTCTAGTTAACTATCAAATTATCTTGAGATTTGGTGACTGAAGACTCCACTCATTCGCTTAATACTTGTCTTAACTACATGCATCTTGTGTGAACTAGGGAACAAGCTTTCCTCTGAGTCGCTGAATTCTTCCTTATTTGCTAGCTTCAAGCCATGATTTAGATTCAACCATTGATCATAGACTTAATCAATGATCCTTTTTAATTCACTGAATCAAAACAAGCTTTATCCTTTCTATAACAAGACTCAGTGAACAAAAGGTTCGCTGAATCACCAGATACTTCAAATACTGACCATTGCATCATGTGATTAAGCGAATAAAGGTTTTTCAACTTATCTCGCCCATTTGCTGAATACTTCTAACCATAATCAAACTTTTAAGAGAACTTGCAAATACTTTGTTCTCCCAATCACCAGAAAACTTAGGATCTCACTAACTTATTCCGAGAATAAGCGAACACTTGATATAACCCTTTTCACCAAACTCATCAAGCCAAACTGTTAGAGCCACCAAACTTAGAGGACAGTAACACAACTGCTCAGTCACCCAATCACCAAGAAAAAATGTGTAGGACTCAATGTATTATGAGATTAAAACACATCCGTTGATCTTTCAGAAAATCAATGGTGTTTGCTAGATCGCTAGATCCTAGAAGACTTAACCGCATGATTTTGAGAATGAGGAATCACTATTTTTCTAGGTCACTGAGAGTTTTCTTGAGACCACCAGATAACATGTGAATAAAAGATAACACTTTCACCAATTCACTGAATGTTTTGAGGTAGCCGCTGGAAGATTTAGAGATTACGCGGCTGAACACGACACTTAACATGGGTTTGACACATTCACCAGTTTGCTAAAAAGCTTAACGAAGTGAAATAACATTACACAACTCAGTGAACGCCTAAAGGAAATAGTCACATGCACTTTTAAGAACTTAAGTGGGCAAAAAGTAATGATGAATTAGAAGAGTTAAGGCTGACTTGAGGGTTTTCACATGAATTCAAATTTCTTTAAGAACAAGATTTAGGGTAAGGGTTTTTTGAACATAGTCATGGCAACTTTGAAGAAATTTTGACACCTAAACCATAGGAAAAGTTTACAAACAAGAGGAGTAAACTAAAATTTGGATAAAAACCTCAAAAAATTAAGAATATACCCAACAGGGAACACATACAAACATGAATAATCATTTTCCACCTCATTCCAACTACATTGAGAAACTAACCAATCTAGAACAAACAACTCATCAACATCTAGTACTCAGACCCATATTTTATCTTTCTTCATCGGTCTGGACACGTGACAAAAGGGTGTGATCCCATGATCACTAACCCTAGAGCATCTTTCCTTTGAGGCATTACACCTACCGCACTATCAAAAAGATCAAATAACACTTTAACTTCCCTTTAGGCTCTGACATTGGACCCACTATTGCTACGATGGAACTATCACCATAAGCCTCCCCAATAACCTCATTGGCAATCGAGTTGCACAAAAATGTCCCTCACCAATCTCTCTTTCCTTCTAATAGTTTTATCACCATAAGATAACCCAAAGCTTCAATTGAGGATCAAAGCACTTGATATTTGTCTTTGCTAATGCTTTCATTATGCCTAATAGAATCATCGGTGGAGTTTATGCCGATTGACAATGCTTATCACAAATTGGTGACACATATGTTGATGAGGAAATGGGCATTGGATGAACTTAAAATGAAGATTTCCGATTATCAATGAGGTGATCGAGAAAAGTTATGGGGATAAAATGAACAGGTGTCACCCAATTGTGATCTCATGAAGAAAATCCATCATGCATCTTTAGCTAGCGGTAACACATTGACCATTGGATCATCCAGATTTGGCTAACATATAATCTTCTGCTTGAGATTTAACCTCGGCCCTATTGACTACCAACTGTCAATTGGTTGTGATCCTGTGAAGGGTAAATACTTCACAACTTTTTATTGTGGGATTACACACATCGTAGGATTAACATAGATATGATAGAGTTTAACAAGGATGAGACTTAGGAAAAATAATTTTTTAGGGACTTAGGAACTTAGGGATAAATTAAAACTAGACCTTCTAGGTAAAGACTTAATAACATGGCCCTACCCGACAATGACTTAAGACATTTGACTCAAAACTAGTTTATGTGACCCAAAAAGGTAACAGAGATCAGGCTAGGGATTAAGGAGTAAAACTACATCATTTTGAAACCCTATTTCCTCACCTTGGAACATAAAATGGAAAATTTCCATGGATTTTTGGCATGATAAGAAATTGAACCAATAGTTTCTTTGACTGAGGATGCTTGAACACAAGTTCAACGCAAGAAACCAACACTCTAGGATGCAAACCAATCAAAAACAAGAAAAATAGGAAAGGAAACAGACAAAGTAAAAGGAATATTTACAAACTTCTACATGAATTAAAAATTTATTCAGTGGCCCTGTGCCACCAAGAGAAATACCAAAATCTTCCTGTGTCGAAAGTTTGATTCTCATCCACATATGTGACCATCCATCTAAAAATATCATAAAAACCTATTGCTAACATACAAGAACATTCATGGGCTGAAGAATAATTCTCTATTTGTGATTTCCCATATTCTTCTAGTGACAACCATTATCACACTCATACTCCAACAAGTATGGGATATCTGTTACCTCATTTTTAGGTGGACTGAAAATAAAAGGTTTACCTAGTAATGCATCAAGATATAGTAAAAAATATTCATCATGCATTACCAAAAACTCACTTCGTTGAGAAACAACTGGACATAATGATTTATCTTCATGTAATCCTTCAACTTCATAAAATGGTTCATCCATTGAGTCACTTGGTTCCTCATTGATGTCTTCGTATAATGGATTATGAACCAAGTGTAAAAATTCTTCATAAATATTGTGACATAGGGACAACTAATATTCATGATTATTTACATCAAATAGTTCATTTTCACTATTATTGAAGACAAGGTCCTCAACACTGTCACTATCCTCTTCATCAGAGGAATAAGAACATGAACATGAACATGAACAAGAAACATGTTCATCACTACAATCTTCATGACATGACAACCCACTATCATGCTCTTCATTTTATTCTTCTATGACAAAACTACATGAGGGGAACACATGCAAACATGAATAATCCACAACAACAATTTTAACATTTGCATCATCATCATCAAATGCAAATCCTTCTTTTTCTTTGTACACACTTGATGGCGCCATAGAAACATAGGATTGTTGATCAACATCACATGTAGCCATAGACATAGAACCATACATCATTCTAGCACATGGAATAAGGTTTAAAAATAATTTAATCTCTGGTTCATCTGTGCATATATCTCCACTGGCCTTTTAATTATCAATAGGAGGGAAAACCAATGTTTGCAACCCCTTTTTTTCTTCTTGCAAACTCCTATACAGAGCATCTTGCTTTGCCTCTTTATTTCTGAGAGAAAAAACCTCATTAAAAAAATCCTCATAATCATTCTTAGTGAGATCAATACCTTGGTATTGATCATCATTTTCCATTTCACCTTCAAGATTGACCGATTGGTGACAATAATAATCAACATATAAAAGATCTTTTGGGATCTCGCACTTCAATATCAGATGGCGTATCATCAAAAAATGGAAGAACTTCCATTTAGGACTAGTTTAGCCCTTCAAGTAAGTGGTTTGGGGTCATTTTAAATTCCTTGATAGGGTCTCTAGCTTGGATATTTCCCCTGTTCTGCCCCTTTTTCCACCTCTTTTTTGCCTGTTTCTGGCATCCTGACCTGAAACTTTGAGTTTCTTGACCTCAGAGTCAAGGTCAACCTTTTGGGTCAAGGTTGACCTCAACCCTAACCTAGGTCAAGGTTGACCTTGACCTTGACCTAGGTCAGAGTCAACCTTGACCCTGACCCTGGGTCCAAATTTCAAATTCCAGAAGTTTCTAGATGTCGGGTTATGAAAAGTTTTATTTTCTCGCTTTTGAGTTGACTGTTTCGGGCTTCAAAATGGTAAACTCTAAACTCTTAAATTAAATTAAATTTAGGTCCACTTTCGAAAGTAAAGGCTTAAATTTTAATTTAATTCTCCTATGTTGGCCTTTCTAGAAGTTTGTGCCCTAAACTTGTATAAGAGGAAGCTTTCCTCTCTCATTTTATGGCCATCTTTCAATCATCAATCAAGTGTGCAATCCATATCTCTCAAGTATCCATTATCAAGCAAGAATTATCAATCAAGGAAGAATTCAAGCAATCATCTACATTCAAGCATTCAAGTTTTTCATTGAAGATCAAGGATTCAAGCATTCAAGCCTTTGGAGGGATTTGGTTCAGGGATTCAAGATTCATCATTCAAACCCTAGATCTATCCATCATGGTGGTGTGATCTTCCTTCAAGATCCTTTGTTCATCTTCAAGATCTATTCATTCTCCCTTAAAGGTGGATTCCAAGAATACAGTCATGAAGGTTTTGATGTACATTTATTAGTGTTGAGTCCAAGCTTTCCTATCAAGATACTTGTTTCCATTTCAAATATAATTGCATATCTATTTAATATCATAGCTTTGTTGTTAGATCTATTTCTACTACTTACTAGCATTCTCCATTTTAATTCTATTTCAAGGTTGAATCCAAAATTGGGGTTTGACCAAGGAAAACCCCTCATCTAAACAACAAAACCCTTTTTATTGCAGGTGCAGGTGTGGGACAATGAATTATAGATCAGATCTGAGTACCCTTTTCAGCAAACTTCTGGGATACGCGAACAAAATTTTCGTCGAAGCTATGCAGGTCAAGGTCAACATTTTAGGGTCAAGGTCAACCTTTATTTGGGTCAAGGTTGACCTTTCTCAGAAAAGAAAAGGATTTCTAGGTTTTCTCTATCTTTGTGTTTCTTTTCTAGATCCAGTAGCAAAACTTCCCAAAACTCAACACAGTCATCAGGAAATAGGTATTTCTAGATCTGCTACATTTCAAGATAAGTGTTTTCATTGCTTTAGTTTTTTTGATCCTCTTTTCCCTCTTTATCCATAGCTAGTTGATTCCTCTTTGCATTGATTATTTCCTTTCAATTAATCAATTGGGATCTCCTTTTTCTTGGATTAGGAGGGAGTATATCCACAACATTTTCCTTCACAGACACATTAACACAAACAACCACCAATATAAATATACATATATGTCTTTATAAATATATATATTTTTATATCTTACATTTTGGTGAATCTGACATGAAAAAATATTTCTTTTTGGTGTTGGATTCTTTGCTTCCTTTTCTTAAGATTAGATTTCTTTTATATCTATATAATCTAGAAAATACAAAAATATTTCTTTCATTTCATTTACTATGAAGATCTTTAAGATGATTTGGGGTATGGCTAGTTTTCTTATTATTCTCCTCTTAGCATCTCTTTATAGTACTTATGATGTTGACGAGGGTTTCATCTATTTTATCATGTTTGTCACTCTTCATGTTTCACTTGCTTATGCTATTATGAGATTGACTAATACTAGTCTTCCTACTTTCAAAATTTTTATTAAGGATTTGTGTGGCAGACTTATTACCCTTTTGGACTATGTGAAGAATTTGGTAGATGATACACCATCTCCTAATCTTCCTAATCCTATTCCTATCCTTCCTAATCTAGTTCCTAATCTTTTTAATCCTAATCCTATCCTTCCTAATCTGATTCCTAACATTCCTAACATGCCTAATTATCCATTTGCTATTACTAGTTCTCCCCACACTTATGATGAGGCTCAAACTACGGTTCATGATGTAGATGTGCAAGAATTCTTTGATTTACCTTCTCATCCGATCCAAGATGATATTAAAGGGAAAGGTAAAGAAATCTCTTCTAAACCTATCATTCCACCTTATACAACCTTTTGTCATGATCACCGTAAAAAATCACCTCCTGCAAAAGCTTTACAAGATATGTACACTACATGATATAATATGATGGCTAAACAAGGTTATATGGGTTTAGGGTTTGGTGTTAATGAACATGGTATTAAATATCTGGTTCATCTATCCCCTAAGCAAGATATGTGTGGTCTTGGATTTTTTCTATGTCAATTTAAGGTGGTTGATACTGATCGTCTCCCTCCTATTCATGTTCTTCTTCCAATGCCTTCCTTAGATTACCTTGACACTCCTCAAGATGTGGCTAAGGTGTATGTTTAGTTAATTAATTATAAGAAAGAAATATTTAAACCTATGCCAAAAGATGCTCTCTCGAAGTACAAATTTCCTTTTCACTATAGTAATACACATTTACTTGCTGATTGTGTGCATTTAAAGTTGTATGTTAGAGAAAGAGTTGCTTTAGGAATTATATCCCACTCGTGTGGTTTTATAATTCCTTCATAATTTTGATAAGGGGCATCCCCTTCACTCTGCTATAATGTAGATCTTTTCTCCTCTTGTCTCTTGACTAGGGGGCAAGAGGTATTTCATCTAGTATTCTAGGATCCATTATGCTCATAGCATATATTTTGTCTTGAGCTTAATTGGTATTCTTTCTATCTTTTATCTTTTTGGTTTTGTATTATGCTCATAATCATCCATAGTTCTCTTATAATATTCATGATATCTTTTCTTATCGACATTTTTTTTTCAAAGTTATCCCTTGATTTCATCTCTGGGGGGCAAGGTTCTTCCTTCTTTCTCTTTTTCTAGGGATCTACTTTCCTTAGCTTAGTGGCATTTGTTTATTCTGCAACATTGTTTCATTATACTGACTGATTTTTTGGCTATGGATATCCTTTTATGTGAGAGGTTGTTTTCCTAGGTCATCACCTCTTCTTTATTTTGCAAATTATGTTCTTTAAAAATTCTTTCCCTGGTGGTAGGGTTAGAGTTTTCTTCCTTATTTCCAAGATTCCTCATCCTCTTGATTGTAGGGGGTTTGATGATTGAATCTTTGATCCCTCTTTTCTTTATGGTGGGGGTCTTGTTGATAAGATCTCTTTATCTTTGAGGATCCTTTTTCCATAAGTGACATATCCTTTTTCATGATTATCTATGCTCTTTGATGTATAGGTCAATACCCTTCGCTAAGAATATAGTCTACATTGTCGTTAATAGGATATCTCCTTACTTTGTGAAGTCAGTATCCTCCTTTCTCTTCCTTATCTTCGCTAGTAGGTAGCCATGATAAGGAGGGGGGCATATATAGGGTCTCCCTTATGCTATATTTTTTTAATTTTTAATATGCTAAATCCTCAGAAGGTAACGCACATAAGTTGCTAAATCTTGAAGAGACACACATTTTCAATTTTCAATATGCTAAATCCTTGGAAGGTAACATACATAAGCTACTAAATCCTAAAGAGATGCATTCTCAATTTTCAATATGTTAAATCCTTAGAAGGGAACACACATAAGTTGCTAAATCCTGAAGAGATACGCATTTTCAATTTCAAATATGCTAAATCCTTGGAAGGTAACGCACATAAGTTGCTAAATCCTTAAGGGACATGCATTTTATATTCCATAGTGATACATGAATGTCAATCTATGGGTATTCCAAAAGCTGTCAGAAGATGCATTACAAATACACAGCATAGTTTATGGGTGAACTATCAGGTTTGGCTACCTATTTGGCTCTCCCTCCTTCATGATTTACTGTAAGGTGGGCATCTTATTGGGCGAGGTAATCACTCTCTTTTCTCTTTCATGCTAGTAGGATTATATCATGAAGCTATGTTATTTATAGTGTTTTTCTTATCTTTTTTATGTAATCATTTATGCTTTTATGATAGATTTCCAAATATGATATTAGTATAGGAAGCATTTCTTAGCAAAGTTTCATTCCCTAGTTGATTTGGGTTTGTTTTTGTATTGACCCTTTCTTTTGTGTCCTTTGGCTTTTTCTTTATTTTTATTTGTTTTCACACCCTCATGTGTGTATGTTGAGCTAGAATCCTTAGCTTGAGGGCTCACATCCTTAACTACCTGTTATTCTATCTTGTGGTGAATCCAGTGGCATCTTTCTTCTAACTTTACCAAGAGTTTATATTGAATCCATACTCTTGCTAAAGTGGGGGCTAAATGTATTGTCAGAAAATGGAAACACTTTCATTTAGGACTAGTTTAGCCCTCCGAGTAAGTGGTTTGGGGTCATGTCAAATGCCTTGATAGGGTCTCTGGCTTGGATATGGCTTTTTCCCTTATTATGGCCCTTTTTCCACCTCTTTCCTACTTGTTTTTGGTATGTTGATCTGAAACTTTGAGAATCTTGACCTCAAGGTCAAGGTCAACCTTTTGGGTCAAGGTCAACCTTGACCTTGACCCTGGGTCCAGATTTCAAATTCCAGAAGTTTTCAGATGTTAAATTTTGGAAAGTTTTATTTTCCCGATTCTGGGTCGGCTGTTTCGGGCTTCAAAATGGTAAATTCTTAAATTATATTTAATTTAGGTCCACTTCCAAGAGTAAAGGCTTAAATTGGAATTTAATTATCCTATGTCAGCCTCTCTAGAAGTTTGTGCCCTAAACTTGTATAAAAGGAAGCCTTCCTCTCTCATTTCATGGCCATCTTTCAATCTTCAATCAAGTGTTATCAAGAAAGCATTCTAAATCAAGGAAGCATTCAAGAAATCATCTAAATTCAAGCATTCAAGTTCTCCATTGAAGATCAAGGATTCAAGAATTCAAGCCTTTGGAGGGATTTGGTTCAAGCATTCAAGATTCATCATTCAAACCCTAGATCTATCCATCATGGTGGTGTGATCTTCCTTCAAGATCTTTTGTTCATCTTCAAGATATATTCATTCTCCCTTCAAGGTGGAGTCCAAGCATACAATCATGGAGGTTTTGATTTACATTGATTAGTTTTGAGTCCAAGCTTTCATATCAACATACTTGTTTATATTTAAAATACAATTTCATATCTATTAAATATCATAGCTTCGTTCTTAGATCTATTTCTACTACTTGCTAGAATTATCCATTTCAATTCTATTTCAAGGTTGATTCCAAAATTGGGGTTTGACAAATGAAAACCCCTCATCAAAACAACAAAACCATTTCTATTGTAGGTGTAGGTGTGGGACAACAAATTACAGATAAGGTCTGAGTACCCTTTTCAAAAAACTTCTAGGATCCACAGACAAAATTTTTGTCGGAGCTATGCAGGTCAAGGTCAACATTTTAGGGCCAAGGTTGATTTTTATTTGGGTCAAGGTTGACCTTTCTTAGAAAAATAAAGAATTTATGGGTTTTCTCTATCTCTGTGTTTCTGTTCCAGATCTAATAGCAAAACTTCCCAAAACTCAGCACAATCATCAGAAAATAGGTATTTCAAAATTTGCTACATTTCAAGATAAGTGTTTTCATTGCTTTAGTTTATGCGATCCTCTTTTCCCTCTTTATGCATATTTAGTTGATTCCTCTTTGCATTGATTGTTTCCTTTCAATTAATCAATTGGGATCTCCTTTATCTTGGATTAGGAGGTAGTATATCCATAACATTTTCCATCACACACACACTAACACAAATAACCACCAATATAAATATACATATATCTCTTTACAAATATATATATATATATATATATATATATATATATATATATATATATATATATATATATATATATATATATATATATATATATATATATATATATATATATATATATATATATATATATATATGTATTACAGATGGATTGAATGATAAGTCATTAGGTGCTAATAGGTGGCCCACAAGGTCTTGGAACTGAGAGTCATTGATGTCATTAGGGACATGGGAATCTTGTAGGGATTTTGTGAGTATCTCTTAATGGATGGTGATGTGAAAAGGAGATCTAAGATGGAGATTTGTGCTAGTGTATTCCTAACATCTTCCAAAAAATTATACTATACAAGACAAGAATATGTGGTAGAAGAACAAAAAATGGATATTCTTCCTTGCTGCATAGTGACTACACAATGATTATCAAGTCCTTTGAAATAGATCATATGAATAGAGGGCTCAACCTTGGTAACGAAACCAACAATGCTGTCATAATTGATTTAGGCCTAAGTGTAATCATTGCTATCACCATACTCAAATTGTATTCCTTTTCCTTAATTTTGGGCTGGTTAGTTTGTATTAGCTGGGCCTTTTGCCATTTCATGTTTAGGAAACACATTTTGGTAGATTTGCAGATTTTCATTGGGTGAATCTTGCGATGGGGGATCAATTGTGATTTCATTATGATCTATGAAATATTGGATGTAAATTTTCAACTTCATGCACTTAATAGTGGTGTTCCCCTTAACATAGTGATAGTCATAGTACTTACTCCCCTTATACCATGTAGGTTTACAAGTAGACTTGTCAAAAGGTTGAGTCTATGGATAGACAATCATATTTTACTTAGCCATCCTATGAAAGATAATGTCCAAAGGTTCACCAAAAGGAGTTAATGTACACATTTGTGTATTTTGGATGCAATGTTTTGGTTTCTCTTAAGGAATTGAGATGGTATTTTCTTTTGAGGAATCAGTTGGAAAACTGTAGCGGTGATGGTTTTTGACTAGCTATGACAACTTGGACATCTTTTATATCTGTGGCCCTATCAGTGACCACATTATTTCTTTTATTCCACTAGCAAGGATGATCATTACTGGATTAGTCATAATTATTATCCTTGTATTTTTTGATGACATGTTCATCTAGAAGGCTTTTCTCAATATCTAATCCCTTTCCTTGAATGTATTTATAGTTCTGAATATAGTTCATGTTTATGTAATGAGCCAACTTGGGATGCAAGTTGTTAATAAATATCTTGGTGAAATTATTTTTAGGGGGTTGGTATGATAGTCTTGTGGTAATGGTTTTCCACCTTTGAAGGTAGTTAGCTATGATTTTTCCTCCCTTCTAATTTAGAATTGTAGATATCCAAGAGAGATAGCTCACTTTCGATGTTGTGCATACTATGACATAAAATTTTCAAACAACTTTAAAATGGTTGAGACTAATCCGTAAGGTATCTTATAGAACCACTCAAGAGTGGTTCCACCTAAGATCTTGGGAAAGAGGAACATAACATAATTGTTGTTGTAGGAAACCTCCTAGAAGGCCATGTAAAAATCTTTGACATAATTGACCAAATCACCCTTCCCTCTGTATTTGAAGGGGATTATGGTGATAGAAGGATCAAGGGGGTACAAAAAAAATTCATCAAATTTAAAGGTTTTTCCTTTAGTCCCTACATAGAGCTCATTAAGAGAGTCTTTCATTTCTTCCCACTCAAAATGGATAGGTTGTGGAGTGGGTGGACCCATTACATTGGAGACTAATACTTGGTATAGGTCAAATGGTGGTGGGGAATATGTTGGGTTTTTCTTGGGATGTAGTGGGATTTGATAAGGTAAAAGATGCATATGAAGGCCATGATGGTTGTTGTGGTGGGTGAGCCATGTATAATTGTTGGGGCTGCAACTATTGTTGGTAGAAAGGTGGTTTTTGTTACTTCTATGATGGTTGGTAAGAAGGATGTAGTAGTGCCACTAAAAAATGGATAAGTACCATAGGTGTTTGTGGCTCCAAGAGGAGGTGAAAGATATTTCACATTGGTAGCTCCAATATTTTCCTATTATGGAGGTGACACAATTTGAGTAGTGATGGATGAAGGCATAGCCAAGTAATTGATATATGTAGGAGTGGATGCATTTTTCTATTGAGTTTGAGAAGGTTGAATGGTGAACTACATGGATGGTTGAGAGGTGAAAGGTGTGGAGATGTGGGATTGTGTTTTGATCCATTGGGAATGCATTTGTGATTGAGCGATTCCCCAAGTGGATGATGATGGTGCCTACAAGGGTTGTCCTATGCAAGTGGGTATTATAAAGGGATGTGATGTAAAATCCCTTGGAAATGCAAGAGCTATGGTCATGAATGTAGGAGCTTGTAGTACAAGTGTTTGGTTCAGAGGTCTTGTAGGGGGCATCCTCATTGTGTAATGTGGCTACAGGGGTTGTGTTGTAGGAATAAGAGGTAGGAGTGAAGCTTTCATGGAGACTTTCTGGATGACGAGTGATGTTGAAACTTTTGTGAAGGTATACTAAATTGAAAATTGTGGCACTTGTGCAAAGACTTGCTATGAAGGGGTAGAGGTGGTGCTTGAGTGAAGACTTGTGATGTGGGAGGTAGAGGTGGTTCTTGAGTAAAGGCTTGGTATGCTGGAGGTGGAGGTGGTGCTAGAGTGAAAGAAAGCTATATGGGAGGTTGTGAAGATTATGGTGTGGATGCTTGGGGAATGGAAGGTTGGAGTGGGTTAATGGTTGTGACTCCCATTCTTGGGAAGGGGTTCTATTATGATATAGTATGCACTATGGGTTGAGTGGTAGTTGGTCAGATTAGGTGGGGTATGGATGAACCAACTTTCATGGACCTTAGACAGGGATAAGCTATTTACTCTATGATATGGTTAAATGTACTATCTAGGAAGTGTAGAGGATGTGTGAGGTTAAAAGATGTGAGCCTTGGTAGAAATTGAATACCTTCCCATGCAAAGTTAGCAATGATACTATTGTGATGTTGGCTTATGATAGCACTAACCATTGTTGCATGTCTTGGATAATTCATGAAGGCTTCCATGGAGTTAGTGGTAGTAACCTCTTCTTGGTTAGCCCATATTTCTTCAACCTACACTTGCTTTTTGGGGTTAAAGTTGACCATGGCATTGTTAGGATCATGCCAAGAACCATATGGGGGACCATTGAGAAGATTAGGATTCATTCAATTTATCTTTTTTAAATGAGTTAGGGTGGAATGTAATGTATGACCTATGATTTAGGGAAGATAATGAACACTATTTTCAGAATACACAGTAAGAATAACTACATCTAAGATGGTACAAACTAAAAAATGCAAGGTGATGGATAAGACATACTTAAGGATTACTTGATTCTTAGGAATTAGTTGAAAACACCTAGTGTTGATTCTAATAGGTGGGATAATAACCATAGGATAGAATGATAAGTCTAGGCAATAGTATAGTCGAAGTGAAATCAAACCTCTTGATTGAGGTGATATGGTGGAAAGGACATAGAAGCTACTTTACACAAGACTAATCGAAAAATAGATGTGGGATGATGAAAAAAAAACATATAGGTGTGGTAATTCTAGGATATGAGATCAAGCATGGATAGGGATTTAATTTGGATAATGATATGGGATTATAACCTTTGTGACTATGAAGCATCGAGGATGTGAAACTAAATTCAATCCTACAAAGGAGAAAAAACTCATTTGCAAAGAGGATATTTGTGGATCAAAGGATTTTACTATTAAAAATGTCTTTCAGATAGTGTATACAAGTCAAATCTGAACAAGTGTAGAAGTTAAAAGACATGGCATATTCATCGAAGAAGAAATTTTGACCAATGCAAGGTGCATCTGGGAAAAAATAGAGTGTATCTATGAAATGATGTATGCAAGGGATTATGGAGAATATCCATAGAATAGTGAATCTAAGCGATTAAAAAGTGTATCCATAAAATGCTGAATTTTATGGATCATGGGTTGTATCCATAGAATGGAAAATTTGAGAGATTAAAAAGTGTATCTATAGGATTAGTACTCACTGATTTTTTAGACTAATTGCATAAGGTTATTGATAACAAGGTTGTATCTGGTGAACAATAGGGAATATTTGTGCAATGGTGGTTCAAAAATAATTAATAGGGATGCTTCTACAAAATGACAAATCTATTGGATTGATAGGATAAGTTTATGACAACAAGGTCATATCTAGGAGGAAACAAAATGTATCTAGTGGATGAAAAAATAGGTTTGTAAGTGTATATGATGTCTCCACTGAATGAAAAATCATTTATGTAGGATTAGGTGGTATATCTAATTAAAAAATTGGAAAATCATATTTTTTTTTGATAATGTGTATGACTTGACTTTGTTTAGCTCAAAAGGCATATCTGTAGGATTGGGAAAACTGGCATATCTACTAAGTGATAGAGTGTAGCCGGTGATTTTTTTTTAAAATTCAAAGGAAAAATTTACAAATCTACTAAATGGTTGAACAATGACTATGATAAGTATTATACACTAAGTTTTCACCCTTGTTTCAAGCTCTCATAGTCTTGATAACCTAGTATAACATGGGAATCATCTCCAGGTTGTGGGCCCAATGCTAACTGAGATGAGACCTCTAGGTTCTAGGCTAGTTCCTCTTGGATAATCACCTTAATTTGCTTTTTGACATGAAAAGTAAAACTTTTGAGGGAAAGGGATAGAAGGAATGCTTGAAAGGGAAATGACTTGAAAGAAAACTACCTACTAGGTGATACACCAAAATTAGGGTTTGGATCTCAGTATAGAGGATGAAATTAATGAACAACATAGGTCTAGAAGGTCACAACTCACTGAATAGGCTTGCATAAGTGTTTCATAGAAGGGTCTGCAATAGAAAGAGGCTATTTAGGGAAAAAGAGGATTTCACAAACAATAGCATTACTGAGGATTTAGACACAATTTATGACCTGCAAACAAACATTCACTTCTACAACTCGGCATAGGAATGAGACAAGATTGTTAGGGGGTTGAAGTATACCCACAAAAGAATTCACATCCAATCATCCACAATAACACACAATAGTTGTAGAAAGAGAGAGGGCTTAGGAACCCTAAGATATCATTGAAACATCATATACTTCAATTCACTAAGAGATAATCAGAACAAGGAAGTATAGGGACATGAAGAATTGTCACAAAATACCTCTACAATATGTTAATTATCAATGAAAGATTTACAACTATATAAGCCAGAGGGTAGGAATAATACCACAGATGACCCTTAAGAAAAATGAAATTCTTTTACAATTGTCCAACTCTGAGCTCAAAAGCTCCAAAAATACAATATATACATCTCCTCTTTTTGCACATATGTAGGAGTTAAAACCTAACTAGGGTTTACAAAAATTTGCAATAATAACTAACCCTAACTCAACCAAGTCTGATCATGAATATATCTTTGGAACATTATGGCTGATCAGACCTCAAGTTTGCCTGCCCATCCCTATACTACATCAACCTACAGACAATCAACTTGGATTCATCCACTTTCCTGCACAAAGTCTTTCCATGAATGCATAACTAGTACCTTTTTGAGACAAGAAATGACCCATGACAGCCACCTAGACCTCCTCATCATCCTTCTTTAACTGTAAAAGTCCTGGAGACATAAATTTTCTGAAGTACCTCACCACTCATGGCCTGCAAATCAAATACTGGCAAAAAACCCTCTTAGAACTATTTGAATTTGAAATTTTAACAGCTAGCCAGTCATTTTAAAATGTGATCATTGATATCCTTTTATTTCCCAGCAAATGAATAGCCATGATACACTAAGAAAATAACTTTAAAACCCTTCTGACAAGTCAAAACCATGGTGGAAGTTAGCGACCAATGAGAAATGAGCAAATTGACATGTCAGCATATTTGAACCCACCTCGAGCCCTTCTTCCTTTAAGTCATTTGGTGACCATGTGACCAAAGACTTGTCTCATTCAAGAAATCCTTTCAATCTTGGACCCATTTATGCCATTTGGCATTCTTTTATTTGCTCCAGCTGCTCTGTCAGCAAACACCTCAGCAAGCTCTGACAATGGACCCACTCAAACTGAGATTCCAATCTAATGACGGGCGCATGATCTCATGACCACTGAATATTCCTTCAAATCATATGCCCAATATAGATCTTCATTAAGCTGTGACCCCACTGACACATCGGTCCACCTGGAAGTCTATCATCAGTGCTCAAAAATCAATCACATAGAAGCACATCAGCAATACGTAGCAATGGACCCACCTGACAAGTCTGAACACCTTGGGAGATTGAACGACGGGCGTAATATCGCACGTGTCAAAAAAGGGCTATGCAAAGATACGCCAGCCGTTGATCTTCATCCTAATGACATCCCTACAGACATCTGACATGGTCCCACTAACAAGTTCCAGTCATCACTTCACTAGCCAATAATAAGCCTCCACATAGGACAATGTGGTAATGGACCCACACAAGGTATGAAGCGCTAAGAAAAAGGGAAGATCAATGGTTGTTGCAAGATTGCAAGCCTTTGATAGACCCTTCACAAACTTATGACGACTGTTGATCTTGCTGAACTAGGACCTCACAAGCTGAGACCGCCAAACATTTAAGCGACTACATGACTAAAGGAAGAATAGACTACCCGCTGAATTGCTAACCATTGAGGACTTAACCATGAAACACTGGGGTATTATGTGAACAAGGAATTCACTAAATCGGTGGAAGGAAAAGGTAACCACTGATTGACTTGGAGAACTAGCGACCGGCCAATGAGAAATTAGCACACATGGGTATTTGAAACTTAACTGGCTGATAAAGAAACAAGGAATTAGAATGAAGGTTTAGGGTTTGTAGGGTTTTTCTTGGTAATAGCTACCCTTTTTCAAATTTTTTTTTCCTTGCAGGCCAGGGAGATAGAAAATTTGCAGAGGCCAGGAAACCAAACATAAATTCATGATTTTGGAATAGGTTTTAGCCAAATTTTCATGTACATGGAAATTGGGGTAACATTTTGGCAATTTCTACTGGATGTCAGCCTGCTAGACATGGAAAACTAGTGGCCTTGATAGCAATTCATTAGGCATGGGGTCATCTTAGGAACACAAAAATTTGATAGAGAGACAAAACTGGAGCTAGAGAGATAAACTTGTGCACAGGAACTTCTTGAAAGTAGGGAACTAACCTAGAAAATAGGGAAAGAAAGGAAAAAAAACACATATTTACAAGAATATACAGAGAGGGATTAACCTCAAAGTAGGGCTTCAAGTGAAATCCATTGATTGAGATTGGCAAGGCAACTCCTTCAAGATTTGATAGCTGGAAAGCATTGGATCCCTTGCACTCTATTATAACAAATGGTCCACCCCAAAATGAGTCAAATTTTGTATGTCTGCTAGGCCTTGATCTGAACTCATCCCATTTGAGAACTACATCTCCAACTTTGAAATTCCTGACCCTGGCTCTTTTGTCAAAACTCCTCTTTGTTTGAATCTGATGGAATTCCATATCTTTCATGGATTTGTCTCTGAGTTCTTCTAACTCCATCAACTGAGCATATCTGATCTACAAAGGATCTCCTCCTTCAAATAGAGCATATTGAGTGGCTAAGTCCAGAGTTGGTAATTCAGTTGAAATGGACAACTTAGCCTCCTTTCCATACACTAACACATAAGGAGAGTTCCCAATGATCTTCTTTGGGGTAATTCTATCTAACCACAAGGCAGACTTCAGTTTAGTATGCCAATCCCTCTGGTTGTCTTGCAGAGTCTTCTTGATTATCCTAATCAAATTCTTGTTTGTTGATTCTGCTAAGCCATTGCCTTGGGGGTAGTAATTTGAACTGGTATTTAGATAAATGCTATTTCTGATTGCCCACTCTGAGACTTTGAGGCCTGTGAATGCCAATGCATTATCTGATATTATGGAATCTGGAATGCCAAATCTATGAATTATGTCATCATAAAAACTTAAAATAGCACTCTCATTGGCTTCTTTTAATGCAATTTCTTTTGTGAATCTAGTGAAATAATCAGTTGCAGTAATTATCCATTTATGGCCTACACTAGATGGAGGATTGATCATGCCAATGAAGTCTATACCCCATTTCATGAAAGGTTGCTCTGTTCTAACTGGCTGTAGGGGCAAGGTTGCAAGCCTTTCTTTTCCTGCAAACATGGCACACTTGATGTATTTTCTCACATAATCATGGCTATCCTTGAAGATAGATGGCCAGTAGTATCCAGCCCTCATGATTTTAAAAGCAGTAGTCCTAGGAGAGAAATGACCTCCAACAGGTCCATCATGAAACTCAAATAGGACATCTGCTACCTTTTTTGAATCAATTCATCTTAAAAGGACACCACTGTGATCCTTTCTAAAAAGAACTTCATTTATCAGCACAAAAGGAACAGATTGTAATCTATAATACCTTCTTTTTGCTAAATCTAGGCCTGCAGGACATTGTCCTATCTTCAAGTAATTGATCATATTAGGTAACCAACTTGTTGCCTTGGCTTGTTCTTCTATAGAATGCACCACCAGAGATGCATCTATTTGCTCTAATTTCTTTGAACTTTCATCCTTTGCCAAATGCTCACAAAGACCTCTTCCTCTAACTAGCTTGGTAGTTTGAATATCTATGTCATATTGCATCACCTTGGTGATCCAACCAGCTCTTTTCTCATTTAGGTCTTTGGAAAGAAAAAATTCTTTGGCACTTGGATGAGTAACTTTTAAATGTACCCCGCTATGGGTCAATAAATATCTAAACTTTTTAAGGCTCTTCACCATAGCAAGTACATGTTTCTCTATGAAAGAGTATCTCTATTCATACTCTTCTAAACCTTTGCTAAAGAAAGCAATAGGCTAGTCCAATCCATCTGAATTTTCTTGAGTCAACATAGCAGATATAGCATCATGACCTCCATAAGCATAAAGGATAAAATCCTTACTAAAATTTGGGTTTAGGAGAGTAGGGGCTTCTGTTAAGGCCTCTTTGATAGCTTGGAAATTAACTCTTCCTTCTTTGGTCCAACTAAAAGCTGAACTCTTCTTTAACATGGCTGTTAAAGGCTTAAGTAAATCTACAATGTTAGGCAAGAACCTCCTAACAAAGTTAATCTTTCCTATGAAATATTGGAGACTTTTCTTGTGATGTGGAAATGGTAGCTCTAAGATGGCTACAATTCTCTCAGGATCTACTGTGATCCCTTCTTTGGATACTACATATCCCAACAATTTTCCTTCATGAATTACAAACACACATTTCTTGGGATTAAGAGATATCTCAAATTCTCTACATCTTTCAAAGATCTTCCTCAAATGTTTGATGTGATCTGCTACATGCTTTGAATAGATAGTTATGTCATCTAAGTAGACCAACACAAACTTTTACACAAGGATCTTAAAGGCCATATCCATTGCTTTTTGAAATGTAGCACCTACATTTGACAAACCAAAGGGCATCTTTTGATAAGCCATGGTTCCCCACTTGGTTGTAAATGTAGTCTTATATTGATCCTCTTCATTTACTAGGATTTGATTGTATCCTGAATAGCCATCCAATAATGAAAATCTCTTGGATCTAGAGACACATTGTAAGATTTTTTCCATGAAGGGTAATGGATAGCAGTCTTTTAGAGAGGCCCTGTTAAGATCTCTGAAGTCAACACATAACCTCAACTCCCCATTCTTCTTCCTGACAGGAACAAGGTTGGAAACCCAACTAGTATGTTTAATGGGGTAGATGATACCACTTTCTATTAGTGTGAGTACTTCTTTATGCATGAGTGGCTCAAGCTTGGGATTAACAGGCCTTTATTTTTTCCTCACTAGTTTGGCATTTGGTTCTAATTCAATAGTGTGCTGGGCAAGGGCAGGATCAAAACCCTTGAGGTCCTCATATTGCCATGCAAAAACATCACTGAATTCTTTGAAAAGTTGTGTATAAGTTTGCTTCTCCAATTCAGTGTTCACTTTTCCAAATTGTAAGCTCCTACCTGGTTCCAACTCTAATTCGACACAATGTTCTTGTTGAACTACTAGGCCAACTTTGTTCTTCTTAACTTCATCATCCTTGTTGAAGATAGTCTCTAAGGTGACAAGACCTCTAGGCATCCTATTAGACTTAAGTTGTATCACTTGATCACCATAATTTTGTGATAACCTATATTGATTATGCTTTGAAAAAGCATCTTCTTCAAACAAGAACTGTAGAATTTGTTCATCATTGTCAAACACCTACCAATTGACATTATTATCAGGAATAGAGGGTCTGACAATCACTTTGATATGTTTTTGATCTACCTCTTTTGAAACACTATTTGGAATGTCATACTGATATCCAACAGTAGCTAACCTATCTACATTTTGATTTATCTTTCTAGGGATAGCAAGAATATTGAAAGTACAAACATATTCAATTACATCCCAAACTCTATGCTTGTATGCTTTCAAAGTGTCATTCTTGGTTGCACTTATCCCTCTTACTTGATTGACAACCAACTCACTATCACCATAAACTTTTAGGGCCTTAAGCCCTCTTTTTCTAGCCCACTCTAGTCCATTGACTAGACTTTCATATTTTGCAGTGTTGCTAGTGCAGGAGAAAATGAATCTAAAGGTAGTATAATACCTTTCTCCTTTTGGGGACACTAGCATAGCACCACCACTAGAACCATGTCTACTTCTAGCTCCATCAAAAAATAGTTCCCAAACCTGATTGTTCTGATCTTCTGAATCAATGTCTTCTTTGAGGAGGATTGGTTCTATAGGATCATTTTCTTGTATCAAATAACTTCCCAAATCGGCATTCCAAATAATATTTTCTTGGGCCTTTGAAGCTCTTTCATCTAGAAAAATATCAGGGATACTGTCTATCTTTGTGCTTGCTTCACTAATGGTTTGGAAGTCACTATCATCAAATATGGGGCAGTTTATATTGATGGTATTGGACACATATGGTTCTATATGGTGTGCTGCTAATGGTTCTGACTTAATGGTGACTTTGGTCCCATACCTAGTATGAAATAGCATGTGAGACCAATCAGAAGATACATAGCCTCCTATCTTAGTTGTAAACTCCCTTGACAAACATATGGCAAATAAAGCAGGGAGATCTATGATATATATATCAAGGAGGATGGAGAAATTAGGACTAGCATGTAGGATTAAACTGGTATCCTTAGCCACACCTATAGTATTGACTAAGGATCCATCAAGTTCTGTTACCTTCTTTTGGAAGGGCTCATATTTTAGTCCTAATTGGTCAGCTACTTTATTAGGCATCACAGTGCTAGTAGCTCCACTATCTACCATACAATTATGCACTAAATATTTTACAATGATTAAAGATACATAAAAGGGAGGTGGCTTTAAGTTCCTACCTTGCATGGTATTGGCCTTGGAGTTGCTACTTGGAGCCTCCTTTTCTTGACTAGTGTTAACCAACACTAGCTTTGTAGCTTTGTTTGCAGGCTGAGGAGTTGACACTTTAGTCATGGCCTTCTTCAAAATCTCAGACTGCCCCGGAATAGCTAGAGAGTCCCACATAGACATGGTGACATTCACCTTCTTCATGTTGTCTACAATGTTAAAAGGTGTCACAGTGTGTACTCTTTGTTGTGCTTTCACTATGATGGACTCCACCTCTTTGGAATGTTGTCCTTCTTTTCTTGTAATGACAAAAACCTCCTTAGGTGTGATGGGATCAGCTTGCTACAGTGGCTCTGTAGATGTGGTGGCTTTGGCATTGGAATCTTCTCTCTCCATGTCCTGAGCTCTCCTTTTTGCTCTTGTATAAGCAACAAAAGCAACTTCATCATTGACTCCATTGAAGTCTGGTTGTTCCCAATTGAAAAGAGCAGTCTCATTTTCTTGTGATTCTTGTTGAGGTACTAACCCACTCGATGAAACCTCTGATTGAGCTTGTGAGGCATTCTGAACCATTAGAGCTTAGTTCATCCATCCATTTGAACAAGTGGCCTAATTTTGAGGCTGATTACAAGGAAAACACCATTCATTATCCATAGCCATATTGTTTTGACTAGGAACCATATCCCTTACTAGATTTGTAGAATTTACAGGTGTAGGGTTATATGGTTGGAATGGTCTCTGATTAAAACTTTGTCTTTGTCCTTGATACCCTCCTTGGTATGGTGGCCTATTTTGTTGATAAGGCTATTGTTGATTTTGATATTTCTAATTAGGGCTTTGGCCTTGTAGCTAAAAGGGTGGTTTGATTCCTTGACCTTGCTTCTTTAGATTTGTGACCTCTTTAGTTAAGGTCTGCAACAAGTTTGTCATTTCTTGCTAACTGCTCTATTGGCTATTCTTTATCTGTTGTAACTCTTGAGAAAAACTAGCTGTTAGCTCTTGACCACTGGTACTAGCTTGAGGTTCTAATATGGTGGGAATAGGGGTAAATGGGGGTACTTGGGCAGGTGCAATGTGCTGAAGGCTAGGGAAGATGGGCATTGGAGGCCTTCTAGAAATCATGCCTGCTTGGATTAAACAATTTTCAGCCCTGACAGCTATGTCAAAAGCCCGAGGTAAAAAAGTACCACCCATAGACTGGATCATGATAGAAATTTGACCATTCAAGCTTTGTAAGTAGTAAAGGAAAGCATGGTTAGCTGATGGTCTTACAAAGACTGGAATTCTATTCCATGTTTTGAGGAATCTACTATTGTAATCTGTCATTTGCTATTGAGGGTCTCTCTTAATCATTGTCAACTGCTCTACCAGAGACAAGTTATCTAATTTATCCTCAAAATTCTTACTCAATGCATCTCCTAACTCATCCCATGAAGTAATGGAACCAATAGTTAGAGTTCTAAACCATTCAAGAGCCTTACCTTTTAGAGAGGCTGGTAATAATTTTGTGGTCACATCTTCTTGAGTTATGTTGTGTATGTTGCAGATGGTGGTCGCATCTCTTATGTGTTCAAAAGTAGTTGTCTACCCTTCACCTGTGAAATTAGGTATACTCTTTAGTGCCACCAAGGGCACATCATGATGTTGAGAAAAGGCTAATGGACTTCCTTGGTTGAATGGTGCAAAAGAAAACTGTCTAGCCATTGTAGGAGTTGGAATCTGAAGGTTAACAACTATATGAGCTGTATTTACTGCTGGATTTGAATCTTCTTCTAGATCTCTTCTTAGAGATCTACCTCTTCTTCTGGAATGAAAGGGTGAAGGTCTCCTTTTTGAAGTATCATGAGGTGTAGACTGAAATCTCCTTGCAGGGGATGTTCTTTGAGTTGACCCACCTTTATGACTTCTTTTTGAGGGCAACTCTAAAAATTTAGTGGGCTTTGAGCTCCTAGTCTCAATCTTTCTCATAAACCTTAAACAAGGTTGGCTTGGATCTTTGAAATTAGTGGAGTCAGAAGATATACTTGATAGAATGACTTCTAAAATTCTGTGTTATGCAATCTGTATATCAGAGATAACATAATCTTCAAATAATGGACTTCTCTTACTATAGTCCCACTGGGCATGCTAGAATTGTTATACACTAAGTTTGCACCCTTTTTTCAAGCTCTCATAGTCTTGATAACCTAGTATAACATGGGAATCATCTCTAGGTTGTGGGACCTATGCTAACTAAGATGAGACCTCCAGGTTCTAGGCTGGTTCCTCTTGGATAATCATCTTAATTTGCTTTTTGACATGAAAAGTAAAACTTTTGAGGGTAAGGGATAGAAGGAATGCTTGAAAGGGAAATGACTTGAAAGCAAACTACCTACTAGGTGATACACCGAAATTAGGGTTTGGATCTCAGTATAGAGGATGAAATTAATGAACAACTTAGGTCTAGGAGGTCACAACTCACTGAATAGGCTTGCATAAGTGTTTCATAGAAGGGTCTGCAATAGAAAGAGGCTATTAAGGGAAAAAGAGGATTTCACAAACAATAGCATTACTGAGGATTTAGACACAATTTATGACCTGCAAACAAACATTCACTTCTACAACTCGGCATAGGAATGAGACAAGATTGTTAGGGGGTCAAAGTATACCCACAAAAGCATTCACATCCAATCATCCACAATAACACACAATAGTTATAGAAAGATAGAGGGATTAGGAACCCTAAGATATCACTAAAACATCATATACTTCAATTCATTAAGAGATAATCAGAACAAGGAAGTATGGGGACATGAAGAATTGTCACAAAATACCGCTGCAATATTTTAATTATTAATGAAAGATTTACAACTATATAAGCTAGAGGGTAGGAATAATACCATAGATGACCCTTAAGAAAAATGAAATTCTTTTACAATTCTCCAACTCTGAGCTCAAAAGCTCCAAAAATACAATATATACATCTCTTTTTGCACGTAGGTAGGAGTTAAAACCTAACTAGGGTTTACAAAAATCTATAATAATAACTAACCCTAACTCAACCAAGTCTGATCATGAATATATCTTTGCAACATTATGGCCGATCAAACCTCAAGTTTGCATTGCCATCCTTGTACTACATCAACCTGGAGACAAGCAACCTGGATTCATCCACTTTCCTGCATAATGTCTAGCCATGAACGCATAACTGGTACCTTTCTGAGACAAGAAATGACCCATGATGGCTGCATAGACCTCCTCATCAGTCTCCTTTAACTACAAATATCCTGGAGACATAAATTTTCTAAACTACCTCACCGCTCACGGCGTGCAAATCAAATACTGGCAAAAAACCCTCTTAGAACTATTTGAATTTGAAATTTAAATGACTAGCCAATCATTTTAAAAGGTGATCATCGATATCCTTTTATTTCCCAGAAAATGAACGGCCATGATACACTAATAAAACAACTTTAAAACCCTTCTGACAAGTTAAAACCACCATGGAAGTCAGCGGCCAATGAGTAATGAGAAAATTGACATGTTAGCATATTTGGACCCACCTTGAGCCCTTCTTCCTTTAAGTCATTCGGGGACCACATAATTGAAGACTTGTCTCATTCATGAAATCCTTTCATGCTTGGGCCCATTTATGCCATTTGGCATTCTTTTATTTGCTCCGGTTGCTCTATCAGCAAACACCTCAGCAAGCTCTGACAATGGACCCACTCAAACTGAGATTCCAATCTAACAACAGGTGCATGATCTCATGACCGTAGAATATTCCTTTAGATCATACGCTTATTGTAGATCTTCGTTAAGCCGTGACCCCACTAACACATCGGTCCACCTGGAAGTCCATCATCAGCACTAGAAAATCAATCACATGTGAGCACATCAACAATATGTAGCACTGGACCCACCTAACAAGTCTAAACACCTTGGCAGATCGAATGATGGGCGTAAGATCGAATTTGTCAGAAAAGGGCTATGTGAAGATATGATAGCCATTGATCTTCATCCTACTAACATCCTTGCAGACATCTGACATGGTCCCACTAACAAGTTCTAGTCATCACTTCACCAGCCAATAAGAAGACTCCACATAGGACAATGTGGCAATGGACCCACACAAGGTATGAAGCACTGAGGAAAAGGGAAGATTGATAGTTTTTGCAAGATTGCAAGCCTTTGATAGACCCTTTGCGAACTTACGACGACTGTCGATCTTGCTGAACTAGGACCCCACAAGCCAAAACCACTAAACATTTAAGCGGCTATGCGACTAAAGGAAGAATAGACTACCCACTAAATCACTAACCGTTGAGGACTTAACCGTGAAACACTGGGTATTATGCGAACAAGGCATTCACTAAATCAAGGGAAGGAAAAGGTAACCGCCAACTAACTTGGAGAACTAGCAACCAACCAATGAGAAATTAGCACACATTGGTATTTGAAACTTAAGTGGCTAATAAAGTACAAGGAATTAGAATGAAGGCTTAGGGTTTGCAGGGTTTTCTTGGTAACGACTACCTTTTTTTAAATGTTTTTTTTTTACTTGTAGGCCAGGGAGATAGAAAATTTGCAGAGGCTAGGAAACCAAACATAAAATCATGAAATTTTTAGGGATGTTTGGCAAGGTGAAAATAGAGATTTTGGAATAGGTTTTAGCCAAATTTTCATGTACATGGAAATTGGGGTAACAATAAGTACATTTAAATCTACCAATGAATGATGCACATGCACCCAACATCAGTGCCTATCTAGTCGACTTGGCTTGTCTTGACACACAATTTGAAATGACTTCTTTTTGGCAAAAGATACATGATGCAAACACAAAAATCATAAAAAGATAGATTGGTAACCAAGAACGCATACAACTTGGGATTTAGGATAGTATTTTTTGAATTCCCACTTGGATAAATCCAACCAAACTTACTCAAGGTGGATAGCTTAGAATCTTAGAGGAACTAGCTCCTCTTTTGTGCACTCACTTCTTAGGCACACTAAGCTTAAAATTCCAAGGGTCATCAATTCCCAAGGAACCGCTATCTCTATCAAGAGCCACGATAATGTGGGATTTATTTATGAACCCTTAGCATCAAAAAATAGAACGATTTAGAAAACTATGGAAAGGTTTTCAATTCGAGACATCCATTTCAAAGGGTACCTAATAAACCACCGTAGGAGGTCTCCCAGCCTTGAGAACCAAGGTTATACACATCTCGAGGATACTAGAGGAGATATATCCCAAAATGAATCTATAGACTAGACATCAATGACATTCACACATTTATATAGTGGTTTTCATGGAGACTTGGCCTAAGCCTCTTACGACTTTGATCATTCCTTTCACTTGGCCTTATAGGTTACTCAGAAGGCAGGTCCTCTAAAAAGGAAGAATGAATTTATCTTGATCCAAGTTCTTCAAAGGTGAGGGGGGAAGATATGTTCATTCTCTATTTTTGGATTAGCAATCTAAAGAACACAATTGATACATAAGAATTATTTATTATTTCTTAAACACAAAATGAAATGATTGAAGCTACTAAAAAATAGTTCATTTGTTAATCTAGTTTGTTTACAAAACCCAAATACCCTTCTCTTTGATGGTCCTATAAACACACTCATTAATATTTTATTAGGGTCTTTGAAAAGTGTAGATGGATTTCTTTTGTGAGGAGATTACACAAAAACAAGCAAGGTTAGTAGATTAGAAAAAGATCTATCATGATCAAATCATAAAAATTGAAGAAAAGGATTATCTTCTGGATATCATAGTATATATGGAGAATGAAAGAGCACATCCATGGAATGGTGTATCTATAGAATGAAGAATCTACAAGATTATAGAGACAAAAATCCTTGACATTCAGAGAATGGCGGATGTGCTTAGGCATATTTGCTGAATGAGAAATGATGGATCCACTTCATCTTATCTCCAAGATTAATTTTTAACAACAAAAGAAAACATACCAAGGTGTATTCATTGAAAACTAGGGATTATGTACTTAATGACAAGGCACTTCCATTGGAGTTTTTGGTGAATCCAAAAAATTTCAAAAAGTGTGATTGAATGTTTTTGCAAATCTGATAATGTGAGCTAACTTTTTCAGGCAAGTCTGCTAAATCACATGCAAAAACCTTTGAAACCTACAAGCTTTAGAAAGTGCTAAGAACACTAAAAATGTTATTTTTAAACCTGTAAAGTGGATCCCATTGGGCATGCTAGAATTTGTGTAAGGAAATGTGAACCAAAAGAATGAAAATAGCTATTAAGAAAATTCAGAACACAAAATCAGAGAAACATAGATGATAAGATAGAAACAGACAAACAAACAAGTATGCAAACCATAGTAACCCTATTGTAGTCTCCTTGTTACAAAAATTTGTATAGGATAGTTTCATGGGATGTGTTCTCATGATTTTGACAATATAATAGTAACAAAGTACTACATATTTTACTAAGATTTGAACAAGGATGATAATGGTTTAAAAAATGCACAAGTATGGAAAAATGTAGAACTCTCAAAATGCACGTCTTAATGTTTCACAACAAAATTGGATTGATTTTAATTATGAAGATATTTGGTTAAGTGTTGAGGTTAGGTTTTTTTGGATTCATGAGGGTTGTTGAAAGGATTGGGAGAGAGTTTCCATAATTAGAATTTATTGTTGGAAATATTCAAGACTAGCCAAGTTACTGAGAGGGGAGGGGTGAATCAGTAACTTCAAAACTTTTAACAAATTCAGATCTTAACCATATTCCAAATAACATTTAGATCAATAAGCTAACTGCATGCATGAGTAACAGAAAGAATAAAACATTCATAACACTTTGAACACAGAGATTTGGTGACCCAGAAAGTTTCCAAATAGAAAGTAAAACTAGGGTGGGGATGATACCCACAAAACTTCAATACTGTAGTATAAATTTTTCTGGTTAAGGCTTACAATGATCACTTCTGATGATCTGCCCTATTAGGAGCAATAAGGACTACTAGGTCCACCTTGTTAGAGGATTTACAAACATACAAAGAAGTATGCACTCGGTTAAGAGATTTTACAAAGACTGTTAAGTCTACCTTTTTAAAGGATTTTAAGCTAATTCACCTGTTAGGATGAAACAGTAGATCTCTTACTTGCAACTGTACTTGCTGATTGAGATTCTTTGATGTACTGATCACCTTCTGTGATGGATATATCTTTGCTGCTCCTTATACTGCTGTAGCCCTTTGTAATTTTCTTATCTTTTCCTTTCTTCTCTTTTTCACACTTCTCACTTATTTTCTACCTTTGATATGATACAAAACAATGTTTATATATCAATCCAAAATAATTACAAAGTCAGCTCTCAAACAAGCTAACACAAATATTATTGAGTTGACCCAAATATAGTTACTCGGTTACTGCAAACTAACTCGGTGAATTTATGATACTCCGCATCCACTGCATTACTTAGCATCATCATGCTCTCGGTAGAAGTGGAGGCTCGGTCCATACTAACCACTTGGTTGTAGTTTCAAACTTGGTATATACTGGAGACTCGGTAGATATAGTGTCACTCGGTAGAAATTGAATTCCTTGTTTACCATGCTGGCACTCGGTAAACATTTCTCATTTCATCACTTGGTAATGATAACTTGGTAAGCATTGTGAATCTCGGTCTGTTCGGTAAACACTGTTCTATCTGCTCGGTAAACACTGTCCTGTCTGCTCGGTAAACACTGTCCTATTTGCTAGGTAAACATACAGAGTCTGAATAAGTGTTGTCACTAATGAAAAACATACTTAATGCCAACATTTATCTCTTAGAAGACCCAAAGTCTAAACATTAATGAAGGGCCTTAAATGCACTTAAATGGAATTTAAGAGGTAAATGTTGGAATGTTTAACTTTTCTTCTCTAATCTTTATGGTTAGGAATATGCATACAGTTAGTAAGGGTTTAGGACTAAGTGACTTGGATTAATTGGGAGGAAAGTGGATAGGTTAGGAAAGTGAGAGTGGATGAGGGTTAAATAGGTAGGGATCAATAAGGTAAATAGGGGATTTTGATGCAGGAGCATCTCGGGTCCTTGGAAATCCTGTATCACAAAAAAAAGTTAGAGTTGTTAGTTGTGCTCGGTAGCTTCTTTTGGGCTCTTGGTGATGTATTTGTGTTACCATCGATGGGGCTCTGTTGCTGCTTGGTTCTTTGTTTCAACAAGTTAGCTCAGTGTTCACTGAGTTGATTTTCTATTTCTTAGTAATCTTGCTCACTGAGTGGTTTATTTTGGAGGATGACTCATGCATTTAATTTTGGTCTCTGAGTTAATGGTTGCATCGATCATTTGGAAGTGTGTAGACCTAGTTCTAATCATTCCCTTCTCCAATGTTGGATATGAAGCTCAAATTTCTTCGGTAGCCTCTTGTATAAATAAAGTAGTATGTTGCAACTGTTAGGAAGTGAGAAAGAAGAAGGGAAGATAGGATCTAAAGTTTGAAATCCTCAATGTTGGAGGACTATTTGTAATTGAATTCTGATTTTATTTGGCCATAACTAGGAAGACCTTGCAGCCTGACATGTCTGAATCTTTCTATGGTGATTAATATATGAGATCTTTGCATTCTTTCTCTCTCTATTATTGTGTTATTTATTCTGTGTGTTGTGTTCACAAGAGGTTGGTAGTTTGGGTGCGCCTTAGGGCCCATATTCCTTCCCTCCTAAGATCTAGTAAGGAAAAGTTTGTTCAAGACCAGATGCATAGTTGCTAATAAAGTGTGGAAGGTAATCATTGATAGTGGAAGCTCAGAGAATCTAGCATCTAAGAAAATGGATGCAAATTCATAGTTGGAATGGTTGAAACACCCAAAGCCTTATAAAATTTCATGGATAAAGGATAAGCATACACTATTGGTAAGTGAACAATGTTATGTAAATTTGAAAATTGGCATGTACTATGATAAGGCATTATGTAATATCATGCGTATGGACTGTTATCATATTTTGTTGGGTAGACCTTTGCAATATGATATACATGCTATACATTATGGGAGATTGCATAAATATACTATTTGGGCTGATGGGAGAAAATAAATCTTGTTACCTTTGATTGAAGAACCTGTTGGTAATGTTTTCACATCTATAAAGGTTTTTTTGATGGAAGGAAGAAAGTTTTTTAAGGATTTATAGAAGAATTATGTATGTTTTTATGTGATTCCTAAAAAACCCAGTGAGAAAACTATGGATAATATCTCCGAGGAGGTTGATAAGATACTCATCGAGTATAGAGAAATAATTTTTGATAACATACCTGATGGTTTACCACCAAAGAGAAGCATTGATCATTATATGGATCTAAATCTTGGAGCTAGTTTACCGAATAAGGAACCACATCTATTGACAGCTACCGAGAATAAGGAACTTAATCGACAAATCCAAGATTTTTTTCAAAAAGGTTGATCCGAGAAATTTTGAGTCCATGTACAGTACCAACTCTATTAGCACCTAAGAAGAATGGAGAGTGGAGAATGTGTACTGATTCCAGAGAAATAAACAAGATAGCAGTGAAATATCAATTTCCTATACCAAGAATGGATGACATAATGGATAGCTTCAGTGGAGAAAAGTATTTTACCAAAATTAATTTGAAGAGTGGATATCATCAGATCAAAATATTAGAAGGTGATGAATAGAAGACTACTTTAAAGACAAGGGAAGGTTTGTATGAGTGGTTGGTTATGCCTTTTGATTTAACTAATGCACCAAGTACTTTTATGAGATTGATGAATGGGGTTTTGAAGAAATTCTTGGGTAAATTTGTGATGGTATGCCTAGATGAAATTATGATATTCAGTAAGACTAGAGAAGAAAATTTGTTGCACATTAAACAGGTATTGCTTAAATTGAAAGAAGAAAAGTTATTGATTAATTTGAAAAGTGTTGCTTCATGAAAGAAGAGATTGTATATTTGGGATTTGTGATTTTAGCTGATGGTTTGGAAATGGATCCTAAAAAGGTTGAAGCTATTTTGAATTGGCATACACCTAAAAATGCCAGTGAGGTAAGATCATTTCATGGTTTGGCAAGTTTTTACCTAAAGTTCATTAGAAATTTTAGTTCAATTTGTAATGCTATGAATGGGACTATGAAAGGAGATAAATGAGAATTCAAGTGGACACATGGAGCTAATAAATTTTTTGAGACTTTGAAGTAGAAGGTTGCTGAATTTCCTGTGTTAGCTTTACCTAATTTCAATAAGGTATTTCAAGTTGAATGTGATGCAAGTGATAGTGCAATAGGAGCTATGTTGAGTCAAGAAGGTAAACCTGTTGTTTTCTTTAGTGAGAAATTACATGATGATGTAGACACCTAAAATGCCTTTGCCAAAATAAAAATATTTTATTTAACAGAAACCCCTAATGACATCATCATTTGTTATTTATTATTGTTATTTTTAATTAATTTATTATTATGCCATTAATCCCTCCTATCTTAATTAAAAACATTTAATTAAGAAATCCCTTCCAAAAATGTTTAAAACCAATTTGAACATCATTCCCTCCAAAATTTATTAATTATTTAATAAATTGACCAAAAATCCTTTAAATAAATAAATTACTTATTTAAATCCCTCAAAACCCTAGAATCTTCTAGAAATTCCTAAACCCTTCTAAATCCTCCTAAAATTTCCTAAATTGTTTCTAAATATGCTTAGAAGGTGATTCCTAACCTTCTTAGTCTAATCCATCCTCCTTTGACTTTTGGTCAAACCTCCTCATTAATGAGCCTTACAAAGTCATTAATAGCCTCTTACACCCTCATTAAGGCTCCTTACAACCTCATAATGAAGCCAATGTCTTCTCTTTCACCTTTGTTCCCTAGGCACACTTCCCTAGTGTTTCTCACACATGTGTGAGAAACCCTTAACCCTCATCCATCTAACCTTACCCGTAACACAACCCCAGACTTACCCCAAACCCTGACTCTGACCCTAAATCCACTTCCTAACCAAATCCCTTCCTCAAATCCTATAAATACCCTCACTTCCAAGAGGAAAATACCACAAAACCTTTAATTTACATAGTAATGTTATAATGTTAAATCACTTCTAGTTAATCATAGCTTAATTTCTAATTACTAGTTTAGTTCATTTCTAAGCTTTCCTAAATCACATCCTAGCTTATCTAATATGGATTAACCTAGTTTATTTCATTTTTTTTCATTTCATTTCATCACATCACACTTCATTTTTTCTAAAATCAATCTTAGAATATGCATTTGTAGCTTAATCTGCATTCTAGCACTATTAGGTTCCTTGAGGCTCTAGGGATGAATCAAATGTTCTATACCTCGTTCTATGCCACTATGGTGTTCTCATGGTACCTAATTTGTCCTAATCCTTCATAATATGCATTAGGGACATGCTTCAATTGTTTTGAGAGCACACCCACATCCCTAAATCGAGAGCAAATTGAACGGTGACAAGGTGCTCCCATTGAGCTCTATCTGAAGTGTCTTTGCCAATTGCTTTTACAATTTGTTAGGAATACGATCTTAAAATAATTTTTTAATGTTTATTCTTGTTCTGAAAATTTTTGGTTTTCTTTGATCACATTTTGGCACGCCCGGTGGGACTCCACAAGCCTCCTAAACTGCATTTTTTCAGGTTTTTTGGCCAAAAACTCACTTTTTGAAGCATCCCCAACAAATTTTGCAGTAGTGTCATATGAAATTTAATCAATAGCTTCAAATGTCATATGGGTAGTGCCCAAGTGTCATATGGGTACTGCGAATAGTCATTTGGACCATTTTGCATGTTTTAAAGGGATTTTCCCCATTTTTTTGCCACTTTTTAGCTTAAATGTCATATGGGTTGTGCCAAAATGTCATATGGGAGATCATAAAATTTTTTAAGACATTTTAAATCAAAAGAATCACTGGTCTTTAATGTCATATGGAAGGAAGAGGGCTTGTATGCAGCCCTAAACTTGATTTTTATTGACATTTTGGGCCTGTTTGGGGATCCTAGTGACCCTAGGCTTCAAACTTGTAATTTATGACCCCATGCTTTTTTAGGTAATTCATGGAGGCCAAGTTAATAAAAAAAACATTAAAGCCTTAGGGATCATTAACTTTCTTGTGTGACTAGGAACTTAAAACTTCATTTGGTTGGCTTAAAAAGAACTTCTATTCACTATTGAATGCCTTAGAAGGAACAAACTGCAAATCTTTCCTAAAAATTTCCTAGTCATTCCAAATTGATCTTAAAGAAATAAAAATCATCCCTAAGGTATTTCATTTGGCTATAAATAACCCCATTCATGCAAATCTAAAGTTTTAGGGTTCTTTCATGCAAACTAGGAACACTTCAAATTTTGGACGCTTAAAAAGAACTAGAAATATGAAAATATTTTCCTAATTGGTTCCAAATCAGTCCTAAACCATTATAAATGTTCCTAAATCAATCTTGGTGCATTTTCCTTGGCTAAATTGAACTTCATTTGCAATATCTCAAAGTTATTTCAAGTTTCATGCAATCTAGGAGCATCTCATTCCTAATTGGTTCCTAAAAAATCCTAAGCTATCCTAAAAATTCTTAAATCTATCCTAATGCTTTTTTCTTGGTTAAAACACATCTATTTTTTCAAAATATTGAAATTTTTCAAAAGTTTCATGCATAAAACACTCTAGGAACACTTCTTTTCGGTCTAAAAAGTTGAATTCTAGAACACCAAATCTTGAGTGAATCTAAAGAAATGAACGAAAATCCAAGAATTCATTTTTCTTTGAGTCTAGAAAAAACATAATCTTGAATGACTTAAAGTTGAAAACCAAGAATTTTCTTTCATTCCAAAAGTTCAAATCAGGTTCCTAAAGAAGCAAAAACTCAATCTTGAAATGCCAAAGTAAAGAGCTTGCAATCTCTTTCAAAGATTTTATTGTCTTCAAAAGAAATGAAAAACTAAAAAACATAAGAACATTTGTTTGGAAAAATCTTCATTTTAAAAAATTCACTTAGTCAAATTGGGAAAGAATCCTTTCTTGGTGTGCTTTCGAGGAGTCTTCAAAATTCTGTAAAGCCTTGTTAACTAAGTGATGTAAAGTGAACTGAAGTTGGATGAGTTCATTCATTTTACTTCTAGAGAAGCTTGTCCAAAGAGAAATGTGGTTCCTCTTTGGAGAATGACTTGTTAGCACTTTGAAAAATTTTCATGGCTTTCCCAGTTTTCCTCTGGTCTCTGCAATGTTTTTCATGCCTCTGGCTCAAGCCCTAGTTCAAAAATTTAAAAAATTAGCCATTGTATGAGAAACCTTTTGTTATGCCTTGGCCTTGTTCTAATTTTAGTTACTTTTTGGGGCCACTTAAAAACCTTTTAACGCATGTGCCTTATTGTTTTATCACCTTGCGGGGTTGGCTGTAATTTTCCTAAGTTTCTATCACTCGGTGGTCTTTACTTTTTCCTAAGTCCCTAGCACTTAATATTTCCCTAAGCCTAATGTCCTGACGGCCTCTATATTTTCCTAGGCCCGGCTCTCTATCACCATCTTAATCCTACAATTTTCATAAGTTTGCAAGGGTTTTGTTAGAGGCTTGCGATCTTACGATGGCCATTGATTCTCTTTTATGACATAACCTTTCAATGCAGGCGGGTCCACTACTACGTGTACACAAATGGAAGCCTTTGACTGGTCCACATAATAGTGAGATGGACATGTTGTTAAGCAGGCCCGGTATCTCAATCAGAAGATTCAGGATCGATGGCTGGCGTATAAGCGCATGGAATCTTTCAGGCTTATGAGATCATGCGCCAGCCGTTTGATCTTCCAGGTGGTATAATGTTCTCAGTGGGTCCCAATTGCCATGTAAGCATAGCTAGCAGTCTCTTATTGATCCACAAGGTAATGACTTGGCACTTGTCAGTGGGACCTAAGTTTCTAGCTTGTCAAAGGGTCTTGACATCTATAGAGAATCGATGGTGGGCATAGTTCTTAAGGAATGTGTTAGACGCATGAGATCTTCAGACAACCGTCAATTTTACTTTCCTCAGGTGAATGACGTAGGTGGGTCCTCTGACATTTGGAGCTGACATGAATGATTTTCATTGTAGGAAAGGATGATAATGTAGTGGGACCATTTTCCAAGTGGTGTAGAGTTGTTCAAATTCTATTGGTCAATGCGAGGAATCAACAAGGTGGGGTCATTGTCAGAAAGGTCAGTGATGAGGACAAGATCCATGGTTGGCATAAGCTCTCATGGGTGGTGTCAGAGGCATGAGATCTTGCACCCACCATCTGATTTGAAGGCTTATAGAGAGTGGGTCCCATGTCAGTGGTGACCGAGCAGTGACGGTGAATGATGTAGTGACAAGTGGCATAAAGCGGGCCCAGGCGGGGATCTCAAAGGTCTAGCAGTTCGGATAAAGTGTTTAGCAGTTTTGATAAATTTCATGGGGTTTTGCTTGTTTGCTGAATAGAATGGTGGTGCTCCAAATGGACAAGTGATTCAGCGAATGCTATGTTCCCATAATCACTAAAATATCTGGTAGTAGTATAAAGTATTCCACGAATGGCCTATTCCCTTTAGTTGCCAATTCGCTAAATGTGACTGAGGTCATATTAAAAGGTTAAGACATAAAGCCCATGAAATGGAAGGATCTGACGGTCATGATATAAAGTTGATTGAGTTTTAAATATAGACAGCTGATTTGCTACTAGCACCTTGGAAATGACCATTGTGGTTTGAATTCAAATTTTGAGAGGGTTTCCAACAACAGAAAGGACCAAAATTGAATGCTTTTACAACCAGATTTGGTAGAATTGGTTTTGCCAACTATTGTAGTGTGGTCCAAGGTGTTCCATGATCATTTGTAGGGGTCTGTACTGTGTTCTTGTGCTCAAGGCATGTTGCAAGTGGCCCAACAAGTTGACAAATTGGGCATTGTCATGGTTCTCAGTACTTTCTCAGTGGTATTGTCATGATTAAGGATCACTCTGGGATTTGTTTTCTCTTGGTTGCCTGGGTTTCTTCCCCTGCATTTAATTTTTGATTGATTTGGTTGTTTCGGTGGGTGAAACCCTAACCCTAGTCATCTGAAGCTTGTTGCATCATATTTTGGGGATTCCAAGATGACTAGTGGTGGTATATATTGAAGAGAGTAATATTTTGTAAGGGTTGTTGTTGATGGTATTATACTAAACAAGGAGAGCTTGGGTTTAGGGTTTTGCTTCTCTTTGCATATTATTGTTTGAATAATGTATTGATTCCACAAGTTTTGATGAGAATATAGTTGAATTCCAATCTCATAGTGGTGTATGTCTTCTTCTTTTGATATTGAGCTCATATATGTTAATGTCACAAAGTGAGATAGCATATGGTAAAGAAAGAGTATTGTGAAATTATCTTTGAGCTCTTAACAAAGTTAGGATTAAAGTCTTTCAGGTAATTTCAGTGAGTTCATGGCTTGATAAGAATTTGATGTCTTGGTATGTGAGTGAGAGGGATAATAGGCAAAGCACTTATCCTAAATTTAAGTATGTTTGAGTTAGAATTTTCAGTTGGTATAAGTTATTTAGTGATTCTATGCCCTGGATTAAGGCACTAATCTATTCTCTAGAAGTAGGCCATCATTATCAATCACACACACACATTTAAATGATAAAATATTTCAATTAGTTAGTAAAGGGTATAGTGGTATAACATTTAGTGATTCCTTTCAAGAAGTGAATCAAGTTTACACCCACCTGAGCATTAAGGCTCAAAGTGTAGAAGGATCTCATTGTTGATCCCTGTTAATTGGTCCTCTTCCTTGTAGACTTTGGAGTGGTGATAGAGTCAAAGTTATATTAAAGTTATCCATCAAATTATAAATCTATGAGTTGAAGATCAAAGGGAACTCCCAACAAAATGGTGAATCTACTGGGGAGAGTATAGAGATAAAAGTTTTCAAAGTGCACTCTTGTTTTCCTATTGTGTTCAGTTAAGGATTTGCCACTTTGGTGGGTGGCGAGTCAAAAAGGTTAGAACCAATGTTATAGACTGAAAATCATGGACAAAAGAAGGAATACTAGGTCCTTTGTCAGGAAAAATCTGGAGGTCACTCTGGAACAATTACCTAGACAGGAGAAGAAGAGTTGGATCAAAAGAAATTGTGAGTCTACTAGTGCTCCCATAAGAGAATAAAGAAATACCAAAGGTAGAGCACCACATGTTTCTTTAGGTGAGGAAGGTTCAAAAGATAGAGTTTCTAGATCAGATGGTGGTCACTTTGAAGATAAATTTTATGATACCCCAGAGGCTATATTTCAAGACAAGGGTTCATTGCCTACAGGCCAGGATGAACAAGCTAGAGAGATGGGTTTTGAGATTGATTTAGATCTTGATGAGGATGATTTCAGAAGGGAGCCCATGAGACCTAGGCAAGTGCATTTCCCATATCGGCATCCTACTGATATGGATGTATCATCAAGCTCTAAAGACAACATGATAGATCCACATGACCTAAATGCACTTAGGTTGTAGTTGGTAGAGCAGGATGCCATATACAAAAGGTTACAAGAGGAGAGAGAGGCTGAAAAAGTAAACGCTCTAATGGAGAGGTAGTCTCTTTTAAGAAAAATTAATGAAATGAAGGAGAGAAAAAAGATGCTTGCCTCTGCTCCTAAGATGTTGCAACATGATGTTTTTGATGATCTTGAAGCTCTAAGAAGTGAGCAGGAATGCTTGTTGCAAGACCATGAGTTTGATGAAGAAGGCCCTGTGATCAGACAAGTGCAAAATTATGCTCCTTTGCCTAAGGGTAAGAATGGACATGAGATCACTAGGCCTACTATAGTTATTAATGAAAAAGGAAAGAAAAAGATGGTGGGTGTCCAAATAAGCAAACCAATGACAATACCAGGGATCCCACCACCTAAATCAAATAGAGAGATAGAGATAGAAAGAAAAAGAAAAGAGGATGAAGCTCTAGCTCAAGAGTTGGAAATAGCTAAATTTGATGCTGCTATTGCAGAGAAAAGAAGAAAGATCTAGTTCTTGAAGGCTTCATCAGCTAATGTCCATGGCCCTTCTGCTACTGAACTAGGTATGCCATCTATGAACACTACTGTTCCACTTAGCAATGCTACTACTAGTAATCTAATTCCTAATGTATCTACCAAATCATTTGTTGATCCTAATAGAAAGTCAAATGTGCAAGTGGGTGGGAATGTAGATAAAAATAATAATTCTAGTGGGAACACTAGTTTAGGATTTCAAAGAAGACCTATGCAATTGGAGGGCTATAGGCAAATTAGTTTTGATGGGATACCAGGCTACCCAAATGCTTTTCCAAATGATATAAGAGATAAGGTACCTAAGTATGCTGGTAATAATTCTATTAGTTGTGAGGAGCATTTTAGGTCATTTGTTGATATGCTTAATGATTATGAGGTAGAGCATGAGGATGTAGTGATGAAATTATTTGTTCAATCTTTGGTGGAGGATGCTAGAGATTGGTTTAAGAGACTTCCTGATAAATGTATTGATACTTGGGATTCTTTTGAGAGATGTTTCAAAGAGTAGTATGGTGATAGGCCTAATGCTAGTTTCATGTTGAATGAATTCAATACCATGAGGAAAAATTAGAATGAGTCTATAGCTGAATTCAACATGAGATTTCAGAAGGGTATGCATAAGTTATTTCAAGTTATGCGGTTAGATGACAATGTTTGTCTAACTACATACTTCAATGCATTTGATGGAAAGATGGGTTATTTGTTGAGGGACAAGGAACCAAGAACTCTTAGAGATGCTTTTAGGATCGCTGTCAATATTGAGAACAATATGAAAATATCAGGGAAATTGGGTGGGAAGAGAGATGACCCTAAGTTGTTTGGGGACAAGAAATACAAAAAAGAAAATGATAGGAATGTTGGAACTAGGAGGAAAGAAGAAGATAAATTGGATAAGGTGCTCAATGCATTGAAGGATTTGAAGGCACCTACAAATAGGAACATCAGTGCTCCTACCAATGAGAGGCCTCAGTTCAACAACAATTTCAATAAGTAGAGTAGATTGTAGAACTACCTCTACAACACCCAATGGAAGGATGGCAAGCCTATTGTCCATGTTGCAAGAAGAAACAATGATAGAGGTGTCCTTGACCCTCTATAAAAAGCTTCAATAAATGTCACAAAAGACATACCTTGGTGTGTTGCATGCCAGTCCCCTCATTTTGTAGAGCATTGTGTGGTTGCACATTCTATGGTTGCAAATCAAGATTGTGGCAACGAGGAGATAGATCAAGAAGAAGATCAAGATGATGTTGGAAGTAACATGGCTAATTCATATCTAGGATATGAAGATGATTATGATTTTGATGAAGAAGCAGATGTAAATGCAAAGAGACACAATCAAGCCCTTTTTCATCAAGAGGTTTTTTCTAATAGTGAAGACATTGATAAGAAGACATATAACATGAACTCTTCTTCTGAGCTAGTAAATTTAAGAAGACCTTCTAGAGAAGAGATGGATAGGATTACTGTAGAAATGATTGCCCAACTGCAAACTAGAGGCATGGTGGCAAGGGATACAAATGGAAAATCTGCAGGAATGTTTATAAAGAGTACCAACTCCAGAGAGCCTAACGAGAAAAAATCAAAAGGTGATCACATGGTGAAATTCAAGAATGTAAAAGGTAAGAATTGTGAGCCTAAGGGAGTTGGAGTTGAAAGATTTTCTAGTGAGATTGAGAAGCCAGTTAACACAATGGCTAAGATTGAAAAAATGAGGGTGGCCAATACCCCTAATGTATCAGATAAGCAAAGGGATACTAAGGCTATGCAAATTGAGATTCCTCACTCTACTCCTGTTGATATGTTAGCTGTATTGTCTCAAATTACAGTTAAGGTTCCATTGTTAGAATTGTTGAGGATCCCTGAACACAAAGACAGAGCTAATGTATGGGTAGAAAATGTCCATAATAATGATGTTGCATGTAATGGATCTTAGGATAAAGCTTTGAAAGGTGTTTTTGCTCAGGGAATTGTATCTCAAATTCCTCCTATATACTTTGATAGTTCTGTCAATGCTAGCCTTGAAAACATTGATCCATTCTTTTTAATTGTCCTTGTGAATGGAATGAAATTAAGAAATTGTATGATTGATAGTGGTGCCTCTAATATTGTTATGCCTTTTAAGATTATGGAAAAGTTGGGCCTTAAAGTTGATATAGTTCAAGGTAGATGTTGTGCAATGGATCAGAGGGAGGTACCAGTCATTGGGACTATCAATGCAATGCCATATAGGCTGGCAACATATCTAGAGAAAGAGTTAACAATGAGTGTTTTGGTGGTGGACATCCCTCCTCATTATGGGATGCTACTATCTAGAAGGTGGAGTGCTTCCATGGGTGGAATTTTATAGTATGATTTGTCCTATGCCACTTTCAAGATTGATGATCAGTTTGTCAAGATTGAGTGAGAACCAAGAGTATGCCACATGATTGAGAGAAGTATTGATAATGAAACTACATGTTTTGTGGATACTGATATTAATGCTTTTAGGGTAGAGATCCTTGTACTTGAGAAGGAACCTATTTTGTCACCTATCTCTATTGAGGTAAGTGTTAATTCTGTGAAGGGTGATTTGTGGGTAATGTACTTTGATGGTGCTAGCTGCCAAGATGGAGTAGGAGTAGGTATTTTACTTATTTCTCCTAATGGAAAGACCTAAAAATTCTCTTTCACATTGAATTTCTTTTGTACCAACAATATAGTAGAATATGAGGCATTGTTGTTAGGACTGAGGTTGGCACAAAAACATAGTATTAAGTGCTTAGGTGTTGTTGGTGATTCTAAGTTGGTGGTGTCCCAAGTTAGGTTAGTATATGCTTCCAAGAACAAAAGGTTAAAACAATATAGGAATGCAATTTGGGATTTGATTGAACATTTTGATGCCTTCAATATTGAGTGGAATGATAGGAGTAACAATAAGATGGCTGACTTGTTAGCCAATATAGTAATCAATCCCAGTGATATTACATTTACTGGTATTTCTAAAGTTCAAATTCAGGCTAGGCCTAGTGTACCAGACAATATTGAAAATTGGCAAGTTTTTGATGATGATAGTGATATTTTGAAATTTATGAGTTGTGAAGATCAGTATCATGGTCAGGAATTTGATTGCTCAACTTTGGTTGAGTCAATAGAAGGAAAGTAGGTTGTCTTTGGCAATGAGGTTATTCAACTCAAAACTAACAAGGTGCCCAAGGGGCTTGTTGTTTTGGAAACTATCTTTGATAACCATGATAGAGTTCACAAGAATATTAAAAGAGAAGATCATGCTGGTCTAGAGGAGATAAATCTTGGAACACATGAGGCACCTAAGAAGGTATACATTGGTAGGGACATGTCTCACAATGTGAGAAAATCTTTGATTGAGTTATTGAGAAAATTCAGGCATGTTTTTGCATGGTCATATGATGACTTGAAGGTTTATAGAGAGGACCTATTTCAGCATATCATTCCTTTGAGATAAGATGCTAAACCTTTCTGGAAAAAACAAAGGCCTATCAATCCCACTTTGGCACCTAAGATGCAAGAAGAATTGATGAAGTTAAGAGATGCTATCATTATCAAGCCTATAAGGCACTCTTCTTGGGTGACAAATCTTGTCCCTATTAGGAAGAAAAATGGTGACATCAAACTTTGTGTGGACTTCAGGAGTTTGAACATCAGTTCATTAAAGGATAACTATTGTCTGCCCAATATGGAAGCTATGTTGAAGAGAGTCACCAGATCAGAATTGATGTCTATGATGGATGGTTTCTCTAGTTACAATTAGGTAATTGTAAAAGAATCAGAACAATTCAAGACAACTTTCACAACACCTTAGGGGACATATGTTTATGTGAGAATGCCTTTTGGTCTCACAAATGATGGTGCTACTTTTCAGAGGGCAATGGATGTTGCCTTTTCAGATTGTATTGATGATTTCCTTATTGTTTATCAGGATGATTTAACTTCCTATTCAAAGAAGGAAGAATACCATTGTACTCATTTAGAGAAAATATTTGTGAGGGCTTTGGAATATGGCATTTCATTAAACCCAAGGAAATGTGCATTTGGTGTCACTAAGGGTAGGTTTCTTGGCTACTTAGTGGGGAAGCAAGGAGTTAGGATTGATCCTAATAGGGTAGTAGCTATTGATAAAATTCAGAGACCAAAGAATGTTAAAGGGATTCAGTCCTTCTTTGGTCAGGTAAACTTCTTGAGAAGATTTGTAACAAACTTTGCTAAGGTCACTAGACCTATATCGAAGATGTTAAAGAAAGGATCTTCAATCAATTGGGAGGGTGAGCCTGATGAAGCTTTCAAAAATGTCAAGCAGGCTATCAAAGATGCACCAGTGCTTAAGGCGCCTGATTATAATGTCCCAATGCACATCTTTTCCTTTGCATCTTTTCACACTATTGCTGCAGTTTTGTTACAAAAGAATAAGATTGGTTTTGAGTAGCCTATTGCATTTTTTAGTAAATCTTTGCAGGCTGCTGAATTGAAGTATGACATAAATGAGAAACAAGCATATGCACTTGTGAAGGTAGTCAAGGCTTTTAGGTGTTACTTGATGGGGGCAGTTGTGATTGCTTTTGTGCCAAGTGCAGCTGTGAAGGATATTTTCTCATAGAAAGAGGTGTCTAGGAGAAGATGCAGATGGATCAATAGGATCCAAGAATTCAACATTGATATCCAAATTACCAAGTTGGTTAGAGGACATGGATTGGCAAAATTGATGGCTCAATCCAATCTTGATGCAAATCAGATAAATCAACCTAAAATTGATTATACATGTGACATGGATGGTTGTATCTGGTATCAAGATATCATCTATTACTTGAGAAATATGAGATGTTCAACAGGAATGAATTATAATTAGAGGAGGTCATTAAAATTACAGCCATCAAAGATATAATTGTAAAATGCAAATTGTATAGAAAGAATTTAGATTGCATACTTTTGAAACGTGTTGATGAAGATCAGGCTAACAAGTTGTTAAAGGAAATGCATGAGGGAGTTTGTGGTGGACATTATATGGGTAAAACCACTGCTCATAAAATCTTGAGAGTAGGATTCTGGTGGCCCACAATCTTCAAGGATGCAGAACAGTTGGTAAGGAGGTGTGATGCTTGTCAAAAGTTCTTTGGTAAGCTTAAATTTTTAGGTAACATGCCATTAAAACCAGTAGAAGTACAAGCTCCTTTCCAACAATGGGGAATTGATTTCATAGGGGAGATACCAAACAAGTCAAGTGGAGGACACTCATGGATCTTAGTTGCCACTGATTACTTTACAAAGTGGGTAGAGGCTATACCTACAAGAAATGAAACCAGCAAGGTGGTAACTAATTTTCTATTGGATAATATTGTTACAAGGTTTGGGTGCCCTGAGAGAATAGTAAGTGACAATGCCATGTGCTTCAGGTCTACTGAATATAAGGAATTTTGCAAAGGTTTAGGAGTTCAAATTTCTTATTCCTCACCTTATCATTCCTAAGGAAATGGTCAAGCAGAATATACTAATAAGAGGGTAAAAGTACAAAGCTGTGTCACACTTTTATAAAGGAAAAGGTCAACAACACACAAATTTTTTAACTTTAATGACATAAAAATGGTATTTATGTTTAAAATTTGGAGATGATGTAAACTAATGAAATGTGTAAAAGTGGATGAAGTTTATGCCTATAATTTTTTTAATTTTTTTTGAACAAAAATTCACGTAGTTTTTAAATTTTTTAAGTCCATTTTTTACTTGCTGAAAAATGCTGAAAAACGAGGGTCTTGTTCGCAACAAAGAAGTATATGCAAATAATCCTTTTTTCCTTTGATTTAAAAATATGTCATAGATAAAATGTATAGCTAGTGCAGAAAAGAAGAAATATTAATTTTCAATGTATATTTTCTCTAATATAACTACTCAAAGTCGAACATACCTGAAATCGATAGTTTTCATCTCGCGCCAAATTTTCCCTATCAAATCTACACCATTCTAAAAAAAAATTACACACTCTTGAAGATAACTCTCTCCTCTAGTGTTAAATATAAATTTTCAATTTTTTTGATAAGCTTTACTATTTTTTTCTATTTTTGAAGCATCTTGTTCTTGAATGTTAAAATACCTACTTGCAGTATTTTGAAATTATAATATATTAGATCTAATTAAAATACTATAAAAATTATATGATGATAATCTTGACTCTATGCTCTAAAAAAGGGTATTTTTATATTTGTAAAAAAATATCATTAAAAAGAGTGAGAGTTATTGAAACATCACTTTTCTGAAATAATTTTATTTCTTTAGTAATTGTTATAAAACATACATTTAATAAATATTTCAAATTGGAAAAGGTGAAGAACTTTTATAACTTAGCTAGAATGATTCTAGCTAGACAAAATGTTTGACAAAAAATAATTTTAGTTAGAAATACTCAAATTCAGCTATGCTGATAAGTTGTCCTGAAACGTGACACAACTTTGTGCTTTTACCCAAGAGTTTGATTAAGATCCTCAAGAGGATTCTTGAAATGAATAAGAAGGCATGGAATTCAAAATTTTCATTAGCTGTATGGGCTGATAGGGTAACTATGAAGAGGGTAATTGGTTGTGCACCATTTGACGTAGTATATGGAATACATGCAAGAATGCCTCAAAATAATCTACTGGAAATGTATAAATTTGTGCAATTATATGATGATGACATAGATGATGAAATGCAGTTGAGAATTGAGGACCTCATTAGGTTGGATGAAATAAGGAGAGAATCAGTTGCAAGAAATGCCAGGTTGCAGTTGTAGGTTAAGAATTTGTATGACAAGAAGACTGTTGACAAGAAGTTTGAGCTTGGTGATTTGGTGTTAATTTGGAATGCCAGACTGGAGGATAAAGGAAAACATGGTAAGTTTGATCCCATCTAGCTAGGGCCATATCAAATTCATGAAAAATGGGGCCAGGATTCATACATTGTGAAAGAGTTCAATGGTGAAGTTCAAGAATTGCCAGTTCATGGACAATTATTGAAGAAATATTTCAATTGAAGGTATTTTGTTTTCCATGAATAGTAGTTAGGTCTATACATTCTATAAATTTTGTAAAGTTGCTTGCCCCTATCCTATTTTGTCCTAGTCTATAGGGTTTTGGTCCTATTGCTCTTTGTTGTTAGTTTTTCCAGTGGGATGGTCTACTCTAACTAGTGATTTGAAGTCCTTGCTAAGCCTGCAGGAGGCATACATCCCCAGACAGAGCCACTTTTAGCACTCTAAAAATTTTTCATGGCTTTACCAGTTTTCCTCTGGTTTTTGCAATGTTTTTCATGCCTCTAGCTCAAGCCCTAGTTCAAAAATTTAAAAAATTAGCTGTTGTATGAGAAACCTTTTGTTATGCCCTGGCCTTGTTCTAATTTTATGTTACTTTTTGGGGCCACTTAAAAACCTTTTAACACATGTGCCTTATTGTTTTATCACCTTGTGGGGTCAGCTGTAATTTTCCTAAGTTTCTATCACCCGGCGGTCTTTAATTTTTCCTAAGTCCCTAGCGCTTAATATTTCCCTAAGCCTAATGTCTTGCTGGCCTCTATATTTTCCTAGGCCTGGCTCTCTGACATCGTCTTAATCCTATGGTTGTCGTAAGTTCACAAGGGTTTTGTTAGAGGCTTGCAATCTTACGATGGCCATTGATTCTCTTTTATGACGTAACCTTTCAATGCAGGTGGGTCCACTGCTACGTGTACACAAATGGTGGCATTTGACTGGTCCACATAATAGTGAGCTAGACATGTTGTTAGGTGGGCCTGGTATCTCAATTAGAAGATTTAGGATTGACAGCTGGCGTATAAGCATATGGAATCTTTTAGGCTTATGAGATCATGTGCCAGCCATCCTATCTTCTAGGTGGTATAATATTCTTGGTGGGTCCTAATTGCCATGTAAGCATAGTTGGTGGTCTCTTATTGATCCACGAGGTAATGACTTGGCACTTGATATTGGGACCTAAGTTTTCAGCTTGTCAGAGGGTCCTGACATCTGCAGAGAATCGATAGTGGGCGTAAGTTCTTAAGGAATGTGTCAGATGCATGAGATCTTCAGACAACTGTTGATTTTACTTTTCCTTAGGTGACTAACGTAGGTGGGTCCTTTGACATTTGGAGCTGACATGAATGATTTTCATTGGAGGAAAGGATGACGATGCAGTGGGACCATTTGCCAGGTGGTGCAGAGTTGTTCAAATTCTATTGGTCAACGTGAGGAATCAGCAAGGTGGGGTCATTGTCAGAAAGGTCAGTGACGAGGACAAGATCCATGGTCAGCATAAGTTCTCCTAGGTGGTGTCAGAGGCATGAGATCTTGGACCTACCATCCGATTTGAAGGCTTACAGAGAGTGGGTCCTATGTCAGTGGTGACCTAGAAGTGACAGTGAATGATGTAGCAACAAGTGGCATAAAGTGGGCCTAGGTGGGGGTCTGAAAGGTCTAGCAGTTCAGATAAAGTGTTTGGAGGTTCCAATAAATTTCAAGGGGTTTCTCTTGTTCGCTGAATAGAATGGCGGTGCTCCAAATTGACTAGTGAATTAGCAAATACTGTGTTCATGTAATTGCTAAAATATGTGGTGGTAATATAAAGTATTCCATGAATGGCCAATTCCCTTCAGTCACCAATTCACTAAATGTGACTGAGGTCATATTAAAAGGTTAAGACATAAAGCCCACGAAATGGAAGGATCCAACGGTCATGATATAAAGTTGATCAAGTTTTAAATATAGACCGTTGATTTGCTGCTAGCACCTTGGAAATGACTATTGTAGTTTGAATTCAAATTTTGAGAGGGTTTCCAACAACAGAAAGGACCAAAATTGAATGCTTTTACAATAGGATTTGGTAGAATTGGTTTTTCCAACTATTGCAGTGTGGTCCAGGGTGTTCCATGATCATTTGCATGGGTCTGTACTGTGTTCTTTGTGCTCGAGGTGTGTTGCAGGTGGCTAAACAAGTTGACAAATTGGGCATTTTCATGGTTCTCAATACTTTCTTAGTGGTATTGTCATGATTGAGGATCATTCTAGGATTTGTTTTCTCCTGGTTGCCTGGGTTTCTTCCCCTGCATTTAATTTTTGATTGATTTGGTTGTTTTAGTGGGTGAAACCCTAACCCTAGTCATCCAAAGCTTGTTGCATCTTGTTTTGGGGATTCCAAGATGACTAGTGATGGTATATATTGAAGAAAGTAATATTTTGTAAGGTTTGTTGTTGATGGTATTATAATGAACAAGGAGAGCTTGGGTTTAGGGTTTTGTTTCTCTTTGCATATTGTTGTCTGAATAATGTATTGATTCTACAAGTTTTGATGAGAATATAGTTGAATTCCAATCTCATAGTGGTGTATGTCTTCTTGTTTTGATATTGAGCTCATATATGTTAATGTCACAAAGTGAGATAGCATATGGTAAAGAAAGAGTATTGTGAAATTATCTTTGAGTTCTTAACAAAGTTAGGATTAAAGTCTTTCAGGCAATTTCAGTGAGTTCATGGCTTGAGAAGAATTTGATGTCCTAGTATGTGAGTGAGAGGGATAATAGGCAAAGCACTTATCCTAAATTCAAGTATGTTTGAGTTAGAATTTTTAGTTGGTATAAGTTATTTAGTGACTCTATACCCTGGATTAAGGCACCGATCTATTCTCTAGAAGCAGTCCATCATCATCAATCACACACACACACATTTAAATGATAAAATATTTCAATTAGTTAGTAAAGGGTATAGTGGTATAACATTTAGTGATTCCTTTCAAGAAATGAATCAAGGGTACACCCACCTGAGCATTAAGGCTTTCATTGTTGATCCCTGTTAATTGGCCCTCTTCCTTGTAGACTTTGGAGTGGTGATAGAGTCAAATTTATATTAAAGTTATTCATCAAAGTATAAATCTACAAGTTGAAGATCAAAGGGAACTCCCAACATGACTTAAAACCAGTACTTACCCAACTGGTATAGAAATAAAGCATTGAGAAAACTCTCACTTCATCCCATCAAGCTTGGGCGATGTGTGTTGATGGTAGCGCGAGGTAGGTTAATATCCCTACTATTTCTGCATGGTCAGCTAGGCTCTTAAGTGAGTCACACACACATACAAACTGATTAGGAGGACACCACAGAACAAACTAAACACTTGCCAAATCAAAAGCTGCCCGATCTACTCCCGAAGGTATCATAATCTTTGTGCAAGGAACAATCCAAGTGGTTTCATGGATCACCTTAAGACACTCACCATATGTATCTCTTTTAGGGATATCAAGCCATGGGTAAAGATTTTGATATTAGCCTTATCATAGGTAGTTCTATTTGAAGTGTTTTCAAAGTTACAAACTCAGTGAAAACATCTATCAAAATGTACACTCTTTTTGGAAGCTTTATCAAAATCAGTGGTCAATAATTTTCTTGTATCCCATAAAGTTTCTTTGTCCTTTGTTGGGATTTCTTTCAGAGTGTCTTTGTTAAGTTTGTCCTTTTCCATTGGAGACATCAAAACTAATCCAAATCTTGATTAGAATCTTTCAAATACCCTTCCAAAAAGATCCTTCAAAATCAGATACCCAAAAGCCTTGATTCAAAATAATTGCCAAATCTTTCCAAGCTTTGTCCTATTTGATCAAACACAAGAAAGGTAAGCTTCCCAATTCCTTAGTCTATCGAGAGAAGAAGATTGTAGAAAGAGACCTAAAAGATCACCAACCCACCCTAAAAGAAATCCAAGTAGAAGAAAGGTATCAAGAGAAACTAGACAATGTGGGCTATAATGCAAGAGTGAAGCAGTTTGCATACTGATTCCAAGTTAATCTTAGCTATATCAACCTAGAGAGAAAAGACTAGTTTGGCCCATCATATATCCACCATTCCTTCAGAATCCCACAATCTGATCTCAGCATCCTCTTGCATCCTAGATCATCCTTAGATTCATCATTGGATCACCATCCATCCACAAATATGAATCCTTGTCATTATCCTTCATCCTGATCCCAAATCCCAAATCCAAACATCTAAGTAAGAAACCTTCATCCTTGAACCAAATCTAGTGAACCAAATCCAATGAACCAAATCCAAACACTTTGTGTCCTATCCTTTGGGTTTCTTCAAAACCTTATCCTAAATAAGAAATCTCCACCCCTTGATAGAGCATTTTCTAGGGAATCCATACACGTCCTTGTAAGCCTCATCATCTTGAGAAAGAGATTGGCCTACATTCACGAGAATCCTATCAGCCAAAGATCCTTAATCTATCTTAGGTTGCCAATCTAATCCTATTTGATCCTACACCAGGAAGCAATAACTCATTGGCCAATGCTTAGTAATCTTCCACCATCTTCCACCAATCTCCCATTATCCTCCATCCAAATCAAGGATCCCACCATCCTTTAGTCGATCCAAGTCCCTACATCACATCCTAAAAATCCACCATCCTTAGAAATCCCCTTAGATTTTCATCCATAAAATCCTTAGAGTTTTTAGGAAGCATCTTGCATCCACCTAGCATTTGCATTTTCATCCTTAGATCTACATTCCATGCCTGCCGAGACACGATCCAAGAGGAGAAGGAATATGGATTCCAATTTGGCCACTAGTCTGTCTGATCCTAACAATCCTACCAGTGCAATGGTAACCTAAAATCCACAATCCCACAAATTGAGAATGTATGGGATGATCCCAATGGACCTCCCACTTCATTTTCCATGTAGACATTCATGAGACACCCAGGGAATGCAAAAATGGTGAGTGCAATCATTGATCAGAATAGAAAGGCTATATTGGCCAACTTCGCACAAGAGGGTACTTCCATTCCACCACATATCTAGCCCCTCATGCCCATCAAGACCATCCATATCCTAGTTGAAACCTACACCCCCATCATCCAATAAATCTGTGATCCTAACCTGCATATATCTTAGGAAGCCTCATCTCTCCCCTATGTCTTGCAAAGAAACTTCACAAATGCCACAACAAAAGAAATAGTGCAATCCACTCCCTTTTTTTTTATGGGAATACTATCATCTTCTATAGCATCTCAAGTAGCCACTCAGGCCCAAAGCTTCCCACAAAACCAATCTCCACCTCCCACACAAGCCGCTACATAAATAGTTCCTACACCATCCATGAGCCAAGCAGCATCACCCTTTCTGGGGGCAATGTAATCATTTCCCTCCTTCCCTTAGCAAGCCTCCTCATTAGCATCATCCTTCCCATGGGAAGCACAAGCATCTTCTTCCACCCCCCAACAAACATTCACCCAAGCACACACTCCACCTCCACCTTTCATTGCTCACACGCAAGCCCAAAAAAATGCCTTCACAATAGGGATGCCCATCATGAGCCCTCAAAATCCTCCATTGACATCCCAAAACCCCACCAACACATCTATATTTCCAACTTCCTCCACATCACAACTCCTACTATGAATCAGTTCTCATTGGGGCCTCAATCAAGAAGAAATGCAAGCTCCAAGTATACCAATCCAATTCGACATATCCATGCCTATAATCCAACAAGTCAATTTCCCTCAAGCAGCTCAACAATAAAAATTGCAACCTCCACCAACTTCATCCTTTTCCTCATATACCAACTATCTATCTGTACCACCCACTACTTCTCAAATAGTTCCACCACCCCAATAATAGAGTTCATCTCATCTCACTAGCTACCTTGCGCAACTACCTCCAATCACCAACTTCCCAACATCTATTCCACCCCTAAGAAATGCAGGGATGCATTTGACCTAGATTAGCCAAAATCAAAGTCAAGTGCACCAAGGTCAATCATATCAATAGAATGTACCATTCCATCAACCTCCTCCACCACAACAATACTTCCCAACGTAGTAGCAACAACATCCCATTATCTCCTAGCAGTAATAAGCATCCTCTTATCAATGCAGCAACAAAATCCCATTATACCCTAGCAACAAGCCATTCCATATCCTCCACAACAATATGCTTCCACACCTTGGCAACAATATCATCCCCAACAACTATCACCTAAACATCCATTCCAATCATAACTATCTTGTTGGGTAGTCTCCATATCCCGCTCTGCAATATCCACTGTAAAATAATCCTTATTCACTAGCACCATCAGATCCTTTTCCAATGGGAGTACCCACTCCAACACCAATCCATGCCAAGTGGGAGGAGATGCAAAACACTCTTAAAGATCTTAAGGCTGGAATGGAGAGAAAGGTCTTCAAGTTTGATGAGGTCTGTCCCTACCCTTTTGACATATCAATCACAAAAATCCCCTTTCCCAAACACTTCAAGACACCTAAGTTTGATAAATATCAAGGGAAAGGAGATCTTGTCAATCAAGTAAAGGAGTTCTATATGTCATGTAAAGAAGTTGCCTACAATGAAAATTTCCTTATGCGCTTATTCTCTAAATGCTTGGGAGGAACTGCTATTGAGTGGTTCTACAAGATACGCTATGGGACAATCACAACCTTTGCTGAACTCTTTGAAAAGTTTGTTGCCTAATATGTCCACAATATTGAGAATGAGTTGTCTTTACTAGACCTTTGCAACTTGAAGAAGAAAGGAGGAGAAAGATTAGCTGATTACTTGCAATGATGGAAGAACCTCACTACCAAGTTATCATATCAACCCCTTGAGAAACATCTTACAAAGATCTTTATTGATAACCTACATCCAAAATTATCCCACTTCATGAGGATGAACTACATTAAAACATATCAAGACATCAAAGGCAAAGGGATAGATATTGAAAGAGGCCTCTTAGATGAAGGTAAAATTTAGAATTACAAGGACAATTCCCATATCAAGCTCAGTAATGAAAAACCTCGCTACTGGAATAGAAACAAAAACACTGTCACTGATGGAGCCACAAATACTAATCATATCCAAATTGTTGTAATTGGTCCTACACCAACTCCTACATATCAATAGAAACAACCTCAAAACAATCAATAGCCTATGTAGAACTACCCACTAAACCAAATCAAGAAAATCAAGCAAGTCAGACCAATGCCATATCCACTACACAAAACTAGAATAGGCCTTGAGTCCAAACCCATTAGAGACATACCTTCACACCTATTGGTGATCCACTAGACGCAATATTTCATCAAATAGATAAGGCCAATCTAATAACTTACCAACCAACTCAACAATTCAATGACTCAAATCCCAAGCCTAAGTGGTACAAATATCATGAATATTATGATTATCATCATATTAAAGGACATGCAACCATAAGGTGCATGAAACTAAAATACTATATCCAAGATATCATCGATAGAAAGGAGATCCAAGTGGACACACCAGCCCAAACCTCACGTAATGCCAATCTATAGATCTATTAGAACATGTTCCCTCAATACAATGCTATGAAGAGCTAGGTCAATGCCTAATCCTCCACCCTAGGACAAAGGCAAAGGAAAGCAAGGAGACCATGCTGACCATAAAGACTATACTATTGCCCATATCAACGATGATAAATTTATTGGATGTAAAACCCAAGTTGAGCCCATAGTCAATGTCATCCATGTTAAGGGAGTAGATAGTCAGTGTGTTGTTACCACCCATAGAGGCCAGATATCTATTGCCAGTACAAATCCAAGGCCAACTCATAATGCCCAATATAATCTTCTAGAACACCTTGGGAATTCACCTTTCCAAATCTCCATCCTTGACCTTCTCTGCACTTCACCCATGCATCAAAAAATCCTCAACCGAGCCCTCCAAAAAGGATATGTCCCCACAGACATAAATACCATCCACTTTGAGAACCCTGTGGGACATTTATCAATATCTTGTGCTCTTTTCTTTAAGCCATCTAATATACTAACTATTGAGCTTGACCATAATCTCCCCCTTCACATCACTGTTATGGTCAGAGGCTTTACCATCAAAAGGGTCATGATAGATAATGGCTCATCCCTAAACTTGTGCACTCTGAAATTCATTCAGCAAATAGGGTTCCCGGAGGCTGACATATCACATGATGTCATCACCATCAAGGCATATGATAACTTTAAGCATACCTCTGAAGCTACCATTCTTTTCCCTACCAATCCTGGGCCCAATAACTCAAGACACCACCTTCCATGTTGTTGATCTTGACCTACCATTTAACATCCTCCTTAGTCAACCATGGATTCATTCCATCAAATCTGTACCATCTACTTATCACCAGTGTGTCAAATTTTCTCATCAAGGCACTAAGATCACTATTCATCCAGATCCCTAGCCCTTCGTATACTGCTATGTGTTGGAATAGTCATTCCCTCATTCCACCCATTGTCCCATAATTGAAATTGGCACTTCTTTTGCCAGCTCTTCTTGATCCCATAACGATCCAGAGACTATCCTTGCCTCCACTCTCTCTTCTATCAAGATCAATAATCAAGGTTTTGGTGAGTACAACCTAACTGATGCATTTACAGTAGGGGCCCTACCTCTGGATCCAAATACACAAGGGTGCCTAGTGTAGGGCACCTAGGTAGGGCTATTTGGTACCTCATGTCCCTTTGTGAATTTTTGGCTTGTAGTGGCCTTAGCCAAGCCAATAGTGTAGGGAGTGGACTAGTTAGTCCCTCTAGTGTTTTAGTTAGTATTTCATCTTGTTTTGTTCTTTCCTAAGTCCTAGGTGTGTCTTTTGAGCTAGGGTGAGATAGATTTGGCTAACTTTGCTAAGTTTCCAAGCACGGGACAATGTTGATAAAAGTTGTCCAAATGGACTCTTTAATGTTTTAGAGGATGCAAATGGTCTTTAGGACCCTAACTCAATCAGGGTTGAGTGCCCTAGAGGTGTGAGTAGGTGGTTTTTTTATCCACCAAAAGTTGCTATGACAACTTTGAAAGTTGTCATGACAACTTCTAAAGTTTTCATGACAATCTTTCTTTCCTAGCTTGAAATTGGCTCTAAAAGATATATAGCCTGATCCATGGGACCTAACACCTAGGTAGGGGTATTTAAGCTTTGAAAACCCTAATTATGGGTATTAGGAAGTGTGTAGTATGAAGATCAAGTAGTGTCACAAGTTAGACTGTGAATTTTTGGATAGTGAATATATTTTATGTTTGATAGAGCTTAAAAAATGATTGAATAATGAACTGTAATGGTTGCATGTGATTTTTGATGATGTATTTGGATTCCTAGGATAGTTTTTTTGTATTTCCTTTTATTTTTAGTGTTAGTTTTCCTTTATCTTCTTCTCTAGTGTATCTTGGGTTGGTCTAGACAATGCAATGAATAATGGAGTGCTAGATCACTCTCCTACCATACAATCTATATGGGTCCTTGGGATATATGACTAGACTCCTTGGAACATATGATGTTGAAAGGATGGGCCCTAAAAATCTCAAGAAGTAATTTTAAGGTGATACCCTAGGCAAGCCACTAGTGTTTGGGTAGGGATCATAGTGCATTTGCAGAGCAGATGGAATGATTGAAAGCACTCACTGCTTCATTCAAAATGTGTGGAGAGGAGGCCAAGTGTATTACCAAGCATCTCCAATGATGAGAAGCCTTAGAGGAATGTGGATACAATGAGAAACAACAAACCATCACCTGTCCAGATAGTGAGTTTCAAAACCCTAAAAAATAGCCTCATTTCTAGCAGACCCTGTACATATAGACTAGGGAAGGAAGACCTAAAAAATCTTAAAGCCCTTCCAAAAGGGTGCTCAAATCCATGAATATTTGGGTGACTTGTTCAGGGAAGTTGGAAGTTATTAGAGGGAAGAGGTCAATTAGGCCTACTTATCCTAGTAGCCTTTTTAGGCTAGTCAGCAACCAAATCCTATTAGCAATAGGACCGATTATGAGTAAGATGGGGTTATGTGTGGTTTGAAATCATTTTTTGATTATGGAACAATCCTCCTCTCCACTTAAAGATTAGAGTAGACTTTGTTTATATTTCATTAGGATGATAAGTGCTAGGAGAAAGCAAAGGAAGTTCTTAGGGAAGTGAACTTGTATCAAACCTTGATGTCACAGACTGAATAGGAGAAGAGGGAGTTTGTAACTCTTTGGAGGGGGACTAGGGTAGTACCCTAAAAGCTAGGAGATTAGCCTTATTGATTCTAGGAGAGCCTAGGATAAAGTTGAGCAAGGTCTATTGTTACATTAGTGCCCAAGTCACTAAAGCAAGCCTACTTAAGCCAATCATGAAATTAAGCAATTGGGACCATTGATGTTTGTTTCCCATGGAAATATAGATAGCCTTGAGATGGACCTTGACATCAATCGGTGGCTATACAGAGATCCCCCACCTCTTAACACTGAGCTTGTCATTTATTTCAAAGACAAATATCTAGCATCACACAAGTACACCATAGAGTAATGGAAATACCAAGGTGGTGGTCCAGGACCACAAGAAAGTGGCAAAAAAGATCCAATCATAGCCTTGAAAAATACAAAGCATAAGGGTCTTGGATTTAATACCCCTCGCCTACACATACAAGAACCCAATACTACAACTAGGGGCACCAACTTGCCCAATGTTCCCCTCTTGAATAGCTAGGAGAACCTTTTAGAGATCAAAGACATCCTTGAAGAGGAAGAAAATAAATCCTACGATGACATCTTCAACAATGATACCCTCCTGGCAAATTCTATCCTCCATCAACTCACCATTAATGTCATATAACTTCCCCTCATCCATCCAAAACTCATAGACTGGGATCAATCAAGTGTCACACATATCAATGAGTTCCAAAGAATAGAAGCACTCCTAAGATTCATGGGAACATCAACCTAACAATTAGATCAACATCAGGAATCAGCTCGTGTTTGCAAGCTTGACCCTAAAGGATATTTCGGGGAAGAGGAAATATTTAGGCACAAAATTGATAAAGAAAAAGAAAAGAATGAGTCCTTATGTGAAAACCCCACTTGGGTGCATTTTGACTCTAAAAAAGAGAAAATAAAGGGTGTATCTTCTAGTGAAAACCTCTCAAAGGTGCTAGAAGATGGAGACTTGCCTCTTCCTCCCATCTAGGATTACAGACCAGAGAAGTCACCCATCATCATTGAGGAAACCAAGCCAGTCAACTTGGGCATAGAAGAATGACCAAGAATCACCTACATTGCAACATCTCTAACAGAGGGTGAAGAAATGGCTCTCACTGCACTTCTCCAAGAATCCACCACCAATTTTGCATGGTCATATGCACACATGCCTGGGCTTGATCCAAATCTAGTTGTGCATAATCTTGTAGTGGACCCTAATGCCAAGCCAGTAAAAGAAAAGCTATGAAAAATGCATCCTAAGGTAGTCCTATTAGTCAAGGTGGAATTGGAGAAACTACTACAAGCCAAAATCATCAGAACCATTGATTATTTAGAGTAGATCTCCAACATGGTGCTTGTCACTAATCCTCTAGGATAAATAAGAATCTAAATAGACTTTAGGGACTTAAACAAAGCATGTCCCAAGGATGATTTCTCACTACCTAACATAGACATGATAGTTGATCTCACAATGTGCATTGAGATGTTGTCACTCATGGATGGCTTCTCAGGGTACAATCATATCCGAATAATAGAAGAATATCAGTACAAAATAGGATTCACCACACCATGGGGTGCCTTCTGCTACAAAATGATGCCATTTGGGCTAAAGAATGCATGAGCCACCTATCAATGAGTAATGACAACCATCTTCCATGATATGATACACAAATTCTTGGAAGACTATGTGGACGATATTCTTGCAAAATCTAAGACATGATGTGAACACCTAGACATCCTTGAAAGTGTATTCGACCGTCTCGATTGATTGGTTAGTATAATACCTTAGTAGTAAAGGATTGAACATCCTTTTATATTGATTCTATGGTTAAACAACATCAGTTGTCATACTTAAAATAGCATACTGAACTCATTTAATTTATCAATCCAGGAACATAAAATTGAAATGGTGATTGTAAAGTATATACTCTAATCTAACTTTAAAGTCATTATAACTAAAGTAAAGAAAATGCTGTAGGAAATCTATACTAGAAATGGAAATAACTTAACTTAGAACTTAAGACAATTCTGTAAATGGTAAACCTAGCTATAAATCTATGCTTCAGGAAAACAACCAATGGTTCTGCTACTATGTGGCTGCAGGAGAAACATGGTATAACTACTTCAAGAGAACTTAAGTATAATTCCTACTTAAAGTATGAGCTAAGTTGACCTTCCATGTGGGCCCCCATGGAAGAGTGATTGAATTGAAAACTCAAAGACTGAGATCTAAAAATATCATTTATTCATTCATAGAAAACTTGAGTATAGGATGCATCAATAAAACTGTATTCACTACTTGCTGGTTACAAAGAAGATTTCTTGAACTACTAGCTAACCAGGGATTATGAACTCCAACTTATTTATAAACAACCTAAAACAAAAATCCTCAAAACTAGGATCCTCCAATAGATGGATACAACAAATTTTTGGTTACAAGAGTAACAAAATCATTTACATAGGAGTAAATCACTTTCAAATACATAGGAATATAGGAACGCGTGACTATTGGATTTCCTCCAAAACACCCGCTAATTGAATTGACTCGGTCTACAACAACAACTGCTATTGATTAGAAGTAGTGGAATGATTATGAAACTTGAAAATAGTTATTTGTCTTGATGATGCCACTTCGATGTTGAGTCTTTATTGCCCACTGAATTATTTGTTCCTGCCAAGAGATTAGCACATACAAAAATTGAAACACATATCCAAGATAAAGATTCATAGTTCAAGTTTTCCCTACTTTAGCATATCCTCATCACATGGCTACAGGAACCATTACCCCATTAATGTAGAATGGAAAGAACACCACATTTCATCATACATAATCATATAATGAACATATATTCATCATATTCCTTTAGTCTTAGAAGTATCAAATACACACATAAGCATAGATAAAACATATAAATTTTGAACATTATTGACAAGAAACTCATAAAATACTTCAAGTTTAGACCAGAAAACCATAAAATAAATAGCCATAAACTAGGCTCATCATTGCCCCCCAGATTGACCTTTTGCTAGTCCCACAACAAACATAAAGTTCTTGAGCCTGGCTGTCACCCTGTAGTTTGCAGCTGACTTCTGTTCACTGCCTCCTTTTGAAAAACTCCAGTAAAACCCCTTGGTTTGCCTATGCTTCTCCCACCTATTCACTTCTCCCTCCATTTAATAACTGTCTAGGCTCTTTGAATTTTATAATAAAGGAGACATGAGTAGAGGTGGCTGAAAGGTAAGTGGAATCCAAAAACTCTGTCTTACCCTCCCAAAAGAGATGTACCAAGGTGCATGCCTATTTTCCATATCAAAATTAAGGGGTGAATGTGGCTCCTTATCTCTTAGTTCCTTGGTTAAACTGATCCAATGCTACTGGATGACATTCATAGCTTCAAGCAGCTCAAAATTAGCTAGCTGATCATACTCATCAAATGCTACATTCTGATGTGGGTAAATGAGCTTACTGCCTGAATTTGAAGGTGCAATTCTTAACCAATCATAATAACATGTTTTAGGGTCCTTAGCTTCTAGTCTCAGATAAAGGGGAATCTCTTCCTCCAATTCCCTATATATCTTAGCTTGGGATTCTTGACTGATTTCATTTTGAACCCAAGACACAAGAGCTCTTAACTGGATATCCCCAACATACAATAAGGGATACCAGACTCTATCATTCAGAACTACTAAATTATGGAGAAAGAACTCATACATAAAATTCCTAATGGCTGTAGGAGAGTTATTAAAATCCTAGGAAAATTGAAGAGGTTCTTGTAATGATGGGGACCTATCTTGCATGATACAAGTCATTTGGTAATTCAACAACTATTCCTTAAGAAATAGGGCCTATATAGGAGATGGGGACCTACAACTCATCAACTCAAGAATAAGGGATGTTACTTTGTTGAGTTTCACATGTAGTTACTCTACTTTTTCTTCTTGTTCAAGAGTTTCTTGATAATGCTGATCTATGACCCTATTCAATTCTTTCTTTTTCTATTTCCATTGCTCCCTTTCTAAAACTAATTGCTTAGACAATTGAAAAATGACAGATAACAAAGACACAGAATTAGATTCATCTAACATAGAACTGACACCAGTATTTTCTGCTGAATGAAAAATAGGAGACTTACAATTTTTGAAACTTATCCCCTGCATGGGATCTGTCCATACCACAATAGATCTCTCTATGTTACTGCATTGCTGTGTAGTAGAGGCCAATGTATCCAAACCCTCACTTAAAATCTGCTCCACTACTTTATTAACAAGATTCATGTCAACATCAAAGTTTTCTTTAACCAAATCCTACTCTGATTCTACAAGAGGTGGTTTTGATTTATCCACTCCCATTGATAAACATCCCTCAGACATCTCATCATTTTCTGAGTCACTGCAACTGTCAGTTTTCTGAGTTCCCCTAGAGGATAAACCTCTTCTTTGGAATACAAATGTCTACTCATAATAGCTAGAGTCATCACCAATTATTATGTATTCTTCATTCATTTGTTTCACATGAACTTGTTCTTTTTCAATCTCAGGAAACTTGTCAAGTGGTTCTTGCTGAATATTCCTAGATTCTTCTTCCTTTTGCTCATAGGTTTTAGGCTCAATAGATAACCCTTCTAGTGGTATGTCTGCAGTCTCATTTTGCTTCCTTCTATTACTCCTTCTCAATGGAGTTTCTTCCTTTTTCTCTAGAATTTTCCACTTCCTAGAAATGTTTGTAGCTACAAGAGACTATTCCCTTGTTTGCTGACAAGAACTAGGAGTACTTTTCCTTCTTTTATTTACACTTCTCTGAGAAACCCTTTTTGAGATAGGAGTAGATTTCTCTGCAGAGGTATTCTCTTTTTCCTCATTCTGGGTTGGACCAGAAGTAGAGAGGTGAGGGGAACCTTTAGGAGTCCTAACCCTAGAATTTTTCTTAGAGGAAGGTCTCGGCCCAAGTTCTACAATAATTTTATGAACCCCTTGTTCAGTTTGAATTCTCTGCCCAAATCTTCACCCTATAGGATCTAGGGTTTGTTCTTTAAATCCTTGAGACAAAAATTCTTCGAATGATATTTCTGACTATTCTCTCAAAGCCTTTTCAACAATTAGCTTAACTAAACAATGATGTGAAATAGAGTTAAGTTTACCTTCTTGTACTAAACCAACCTTCTTCTTCAAAATGTTGAACATAAAGCTAGGTACATTGATAGGCTGATTTTCATGTCGTAGAAAGTTTAAAAAATTGAAATGAATAGAATGCAAGTATGTCTGATGTCCCTCACAAGTAAAATATTTGATAATATAGACTACACACTGCCAAAAGGGTTCTAGCAAAGACATTTTATGCGTACCTTACTTTTTGTGAACATCCAAAGGTGGGTCTGAGTGCAGGGTAAACTATGCCCTAGATGTTGTTGGATCAATGTTTTATGAAAACTCTTCTCCTTCCTATGGAAAACCCATAACATCAGCCACTACTACTTGTGAAAATGGTAGCCTTAATCCCTTAACCGTGGTTACTCCTTCCTTAAGTGTGCTCAGAAACTGCAATGAAACCTCACCGTCCGAACTGGTGAGCCTCTAAATATAATCAAGCCATCCTCTTTCTTGGAAGTATGGCATACAAGCTTGATCATTCAATAAAATACCATGCACTATGGGCTCATCGCAGATAAAATCATCCCCCATCTTTAGCTAGTCAAACTACCCAAAATAATGTTGCAAGAAATTTAAACACACTAAAACAAAGGTCAGACAAGGAGATTTTGAAATGGCAAGCTACAGGACAAATTTAAAATACAGAAGGTTCTGGTATTTTGATAATGAGCTCTTAAGTAAATATGAGTGCAAATCAATAATATCTCGCACATTAAATGCTCATAATTACATATCCACAGAGTTCATACTAGCCACCCTTGCATGATATGTGTGAAATAAAACATAGATTTTTAAAGATTGTTACATCATGGCAAGAAGTGTGTAAAAGTACAAGTAAGAGTTTAAAAGAATAAAAGAATAAAAATATTTCATGAATACATAAGATAAAAATGATATATCTTTCCCCCAGCTTAATTTGACAATTGGTCCCACAATTGCGCATGTGATGAGGCATAGCTAAAAGTTTGAAAAACAAATTTAGAAATAAATACCTCAAATAGCGTACGAACCTAAAAATTTGGTGAGTGCATCTACTATCATCATCAATTGGTGGAGAATGATGAAGTGGATTGGTGGAAAGACAAGAAATGATGAGGTGGAATTTATTGCAGAGAAATTACTTTCATGAAGAAAGTGTTTATTATGAAGGTGATGAGACATTTTCAAAGAGAAGAATGTAAATGAGTGGAAGGCTCATTTCTAGAGGCTACAAGAGAGATATCGCTAATGGCAGAGGATAACTACTATAGGAACTCTACTTTACTCTATGGTTTGTGGTACAATTTCAACCTTTGACCATTGACTAGCAACTTGAATGAGATAGGATCAATAGTAGATAGCTGGACCACTCCATTGGGAAACACATCAATGATCTCATACGGTCCTAACCAGTGAGTTTGAAACTTCCCTAGATTGTGTTTATACCTTGAATCATTAAGAAGTGCCCAATCTCCAACAACAAACATTTTATCCTTGATAAACTTATCATTCCACTGCTTCCGTTGATGCTAGATAAGTTTTGTATTATTCAAAGTAGATTTGCACCATTCATCAAGGCTATTTAAACTCAGAATTATTTCCTATTGTGAAAAAGTAAGATCCATACCAAGCTCCAAAGCTATCCTTAATGTCTTATGTTCAAACTCCACCGGCATTACAACTGACCTACCATAGACTAGCTTGAAAGGAGTGAAACCCGTTGTAGATTTCTAGGTATTTCTATAAGCTCACAGAGCTTTAGGAAGGCATGTGGCCCAATATTTCTTATGAAGTGCTACTATCTTTGTAAAAATGGCTTCCAGCTCCTGGTTAGTAACTTCAACTTTCTCATTGGCTTGGGGATGATAAGGTGATGATTTTCCATGCTGAATGTTATATTCTTCCATCAAAGCAGCTATCAGGTTAGAGGTAAATTGAGCTCCTTGATCAGATTGTAACTCCCTAGGGACACCAAATCTTGCAAAAATAAATTCATATAAGAACTTGGAAACATTGTTATTCCTGGGATGTTTCATGGGTTTTGCTTATGCCAACTTTGTAACATAATCAATGCAAACAAGAATATAGGATTTACCTTGTGAAGAGGGTTCAATAGGACCCAGAAAGTCAATCCCCCATTTATCAAAGGGTGCAAAAACTATTTGAGGCTGCAGGGGAATCTCATCTGATTTAGTGGGTCACCCCATGCATTGGCACTTATCACATTTCTTTTTGTACCAAGCTACATCCTTGTGTAAGCTTGGCCAATAATACCCAGTAGTCAATATTTTAAAGGCTATCCACTTGGCTACAAAATAACCTCCACATAGATCATCATGGCATGCCCTTAAGATAACATATGTTTCATCTTCATGTAGACATTTGCACATTTTTTGATCAGGACTAGTATAAAACATGAATACTTAAAGCTCTTTTAAGCTAAAAGCTTCCTTTTTTTAGAAGAGAAGTGAGTTGGTGTCTTGCCCATGGTTAGGTAATTAGCAATATATGTATACCAAGGATTTTGTGCTAACAAAAGAAAGAGATGCTCATCTAGAAAACTATCATGAATGGCTATAGGGTCATCAGGGACATGCAACCCAGAGAGAAAATCCGCTACCACAATGGCCTTGCCGGGCTTGTCTAGTATTGTGATATCAAATTCTTGCATAAGTAGAAACCAGCAAGCCAATATTTAGATATTGCAAGCTTATTCATCAGGTACTTAATAGAAGAGTGGTTAGTATGCACAAATATTTCATATCCAGTAATATAGTGCCTAAATTTATTCAATGCATAGATGACTGCAAGCAATTCCTCTTAGTGACTGTGTAGTTGAACTCCGCACCTTGCAGATTTTTATTCATGAAATAGATAGCATGTTCAACTGAGTCTACCAATTGACCAAGTATGGCACCAATAACATAATCTAAGGCATCTGTATGAATGTGAAAAGGAAATCCCCAATTGGCCCCTCTCAAAATTGACGTTGTTGTGAGAACCTCATTAAGCTGTAGGAAATATGTATTACATGCAGAGTCCCAGGAAAATTCAAAATCCTTTTTTAACAAGTTATAAAGGGGTGGTGCAAGTTGACTGAAATCCTTTATGAATCTTCTATAATGTTGACACTAAAATTTTTAGGTTCAAAATGGAGGAAACGTCAAGGAAGTATGATGTTTAATTTTCAGTTTTATATAATTTCCTATGATAAAAAATTGAAAATGAATAAAGAAGCATGTGTGTTTGTCATTTTCTATTTTCATATATTAGGTGAGAGGGAGTTGAACACTTGACGTCTCAAGCCAACCTTTTTCCTACCTATCTACCCTCCTACCCCCTAACTAGTTAGTCTATTTGTTTTCTTCAAGAGAATTAGGAGAAGATATTTATTTATCTTTGTTTTTATGTGCAGGTGAGAAGTAAAGTGCAACCTCTTACACAGGGAGTAATTTCTTCCTTAATTAATTTTCAAATTAAATAATAATTTATGCATTTTTCTGATTTTAGCAAAAAGAATGGGGAGAGGGAGCTGAACACTCAACCTCTCGACCCATTCCTTTTCCTACCTAACTACACGACCCTACCCCTAGCAACTGCTCTATATTAATCCTTGAAAGTGTAGTTGTAAATAAAGGTATAGATTAAAGAAAATCTTATTTGCTTTTAAATAAAATGTTAAAATGAATATTGTTTATGAGATATAAATTTTATGATAATTAATAATTGTTTTAATTTTAATTTGTTTTTTGCTCATATAACCCTAAAAGTTAAAATATAGGATAAGGTAAAGGTATAATTTGATAAATATCAATTTGTTTAGGGTTTTGATGTAGGTTGATTTTTAATATCTATTTAGGGTTTGAATAATGATTAATTTCTATTTACCTTGTGGTTTCAAATACCTAATAGTAACTTTTCACCTTTTTCCTTTCTTTTAATTTTAGGGTAAAAGTGGGTATTGATAATGTTACCCTACTATTCATTTGATTTTAGTTTTTCAATTGCAAATAAATTAATTTATTAATATATATATATTTTAGATGATGAAGTTATCTTAGGTTTCCAAAATTATATGTATTTTCATATGGTTGTAATATTATTTTACATTAGGAAAATTTTGTAACATTAGTGGATGGTTTTGATTTCAGGGTAGATGCATTTATCCTTTTATTAAAGTGGAATACAAGACTTTTTTACCCTAATGTTTCTTTTAAAGCATTTCCATATTATATTTTCATTACGTTGTGAATATGGATGAATTTTTTATGTTTTATTTTGAAAATAAAGATGAAGTGCTAAAACCTAATGTCATTTTATTAATTCTAGAAATTATCTCATTATATAAATCCTTCATGATTTAATAATTATTGTGATTGAAATATAATTAAATTTTCATTTTCATTTTTTATTTATGATACTTATTTATTTTCAATTAATCATTAATAAATAATAGATAGTTTTTATATAAGATTAATACATTACATATATAATGATTTTTATTTTTAGGTTTAAGATAAACTAATATTGAGTGTTTTTTGTGCAAGAAATTAAAAGGTGAACTATTGTGCACGGGACACCAAAATCAATGTAATTATAAGGGAAATATTTCTTGAAAAACCATTATTATGGTTTAGTTGTAATTTTTAGGGTTAGTTGTATAATTAGGTCCTGTGAAAGGGCATGTCCTTTCATAGGGAGCCATTGAAAACATATTTATATGTATTCAATTGGAAACAAGAGATCACGATCAATCACGACAAAAATCTACCAACTCACAGATTAGAATTTAATTCCCAAAATCTTATGCACGAATATCAGATAAGTGTTTGTACCCTATTGATTATATAGTTTTCTATGTTCAATTGGTTTCTCAGATTACTCTCTAGCTAGGGTATCTTGTTGTGTTTTCTATTTCATACATTCATTTATGATTAATTTGTACAATTTGAATAATGGTAGTATGGTCTGAGAACCTATTACTATTTCCTTTCAGGCTCTTAAGTTGGGTTAAAAACCATAGGACCTATTGTATAAATTCTTTTAAATTTTGTTTCAATAGAAACTTGTAGGTTGATGGTCTCATTTTATAGAAGCGAGTTATGTTAAAACCGTCTCCGGTTATACACAACATTGAATGTATCTGGCTTTATTCCCATTTTGGTATCAGGCACTAGTCTATTCATTCATTTGAAATTGTCATTTATTTCTTTTCGTGATTTACATATCTTATATGTTATCCTATTTACAAAGCATTAAATTAGGTTTGTCATTAATTTCTAGCCTTAGTTTAGATTTCAAGCTATCTGACAATTAAGATATTAGGTTGCTTTTTCTTCCAAGGATTAGTAACCCCTTTGGAAGGAATTTCTATTGTTTATGCACATGTTTGTGCAGTTAAACAACATATTCGATTGAGGCCTACTAGCCTCAGTTCAATCAAACCAGAATTGCAGAGGTATTTATTGTGCCTGTCAGTTGGCCTCAAAATGGTCTAGCATTTTTTAGCACCAACAAATTGGCGACTCTACTGAGGAACACTATCAATTAAGGACAGTTTTAGAATCTTCAGTTATTATTACAGAGACTCTATTGGGATACATGACTCAAAGTAGTTATAATGATTCCTCACGAAAAGTGAGGTGTGGACTCTAAAACACAATTTTAGGCAAAGCTTTTGTTAGAGAAAAGATCTCTAAAGAACAACTGGTTCATCGAATTTGAACCAAACAATGAAGAAAGGACTACATGAAGCAACAAAGAATGGTTTAGAGTATTTTCTAATTCGATGTGCAATTTAAGTAACGAGTGGGAAGACAATAACGATCACTATGACAATGCACAAGGGACTACTAGGAATAACAATGATTAGGGAGATCATTGGAGAAAAGGCAGTGACAAAGAACACCGTGATCACAATAATGAAATGAATAATCATGGTTTATTAAAAGGTGATAAGCCTCATCAGAACATCCATGCCCAGTATGGTGAAAGTGGACAAGAGCATTCTGATAATTTTGATAAAGTATTTAATGGTAGAACAAATTTTAATATTCAACCACAAGATTATTTGAATAATGAAAAGGGGCATCATTTGATACAGCAAAATCATCTGCAACAACATGAAGAATGTACAAGAATTAGAATGGGAAATAATAATTATGATGAAACTCATAATATATACCCTAAGAGTTGGGGCAAAATAATAATGGTTCTTACTTACCGTTAAATAAAGAATTAGTCAATCAGCACATAAATGGTGAAAAAGGGTTTTATAAAGGTGAAAATTATGCAAAGTATAACGATAAGCATGGTCATGATAAGTATAATGGATGTGAGAGATTTCATGGATTATGTGAGCATTCTACGTGGGAATATTTACATACAAATGATAAGTATTACAATGATAATGTTAACGATGATCAAGGGAACCCACATTCAAATTACTTGCATGATCCAAGTAAAAATAATATCCACCTACTAATAGATGGACAAATGTACTATTTGCATAACAATGAGGAACAAGGTATGGAGGTGTGCAATTAAATAAAAGTCAGCACAATATGGTCATGGATAATATATGCGGGCAGCCATACAACAAATTTCACACGTAGGGTGAAAATAGTTTTTACGTGCCATCAAATGGTAATACTGGAGATAATTGTGAATATGAGTAGCCATATGGCTTCACTAGCACATATTGGCATATAGATAATTTATGTTACCCTAATTTATATGCGTATGTAAAAGAAAATATTCAAAATAGGCAAAGTGATTGTTTTCAAATCACTTGATGCAAGATAAAGATCCATGGGATCATTTCGAAGAAAAAATATGGAGTGCACAACAAATTAAAAATGCATCTGGCTTAATTAATATGGAGAAGCATTACATTGAGTCAAATAACCAATGGGATAATGATATGGCTCATGATGTGGGAGGTCATGATAATTACAAATTACGCAATATAGATAATTCAAATAATCCAAATCAGCATGTGAAAGGCATGGGCTATGAAAATGGTCACTCAAATAATAATCATAGAAAGCACCAGCTTGTGTAGACTTGTTTGTATGTGCCTAAGGAGGAGGTGCAAATAAAAATATGAGATGCACATGATAATGACAAGTAGCAAACCAATCTGCGTAAAGATTTGCAGCAAAATAATGATATTATGCAGCAACCCAAGGTGTATAAAAATTTAAAACAATAGCCTTATGACTTCCAACTTGCGCCGAAGGAGAAATGTTTACATACGAATAATAGTTATAAAAAACAAAATAAAAATCAATAGTTTACAAAGGAAGATGGATATTTTTTTGCGCAAGGAGGAAGCTCCTATAAACAGCCAAGAGATTGCACAGGGAGCTAGAATGAAGTTAAACATAATGTTCATGAGCATATACCTACACAGAAGGATGAATATAACATTCACACTGAAGAATATAAAAATAAATTCGGTGGGTTGCGAAATACAAATATGATATATCATGGAAATGATAAAGTGCACTAGGAGGTTTCCATGTAGCTTTCAATCCATCCTACGTAGCCCTACAAAGATATCACTCAGCGTAAGAAGCTTGATGGTAGACGCACAAGGAAAGAGCAATGAGAGGTATCCTTTTGAAGTCCACGCACAGTCAGTTAATAAAACATGTGACCAGCAGATTGGAGTCCACACCCAGCCTGAGGGTATACTTCATTCACGTGAATAAGTATATGATTTAAAATTTGAGCGGGAAGAAAATAGTAACCATCAATATGGTAAAGAGTAGTTGAACTTGTGTGAGCAGCCAAGAAGATTTGCACAAAACCAGATTGTGATGCAACACGTTGGGAGTCCATGTGAGCAGCCTCAAGGTTTGGATTTTTCACACAGCCAGAAGATAGTCATTATTTTGCATAGAAGGAGGAGGATGTACGTGATAATAATTTTTATAAGAAACAAAATAATAAATAGCAATTTGCGCAGGAAGCTGAGCATTGTTTTGCGCAAGACATACGAGACAACCAGTTGCAAAATGATAATGTGTATTATCAAAACCAATTTCATCATTCTGGAGTTCATGTGAGTACAATGAACGAGTATAATAAAAATATTTATAAACTGCCAAAAGGTGGCCAATTTGTGCAAAACCAAAAGGAGGAGCAGCATGATGGAAGTTCACATGATCAGCGTCAAGGTTGGCATTATATGCATTATACTACACAACATATGAAAGGGAAGGATGGACATTATGGTACTCACATGAGTTATGATGGATTAAAGCACAAGCACATAGAAGAAAGAGAAGCAACGGGTCAGTATACACAAGACAACCTATAAAATTCACATCATGATTATCATATGAATAACCCTTGTAACTTGCAGGTTAATTCAAACCAAAATGATGCACAATATGCTAAGACCTTGGCATGTGAGATAAGAGGGAAGAATATATATGACTTGTGAAATCATGACACATACGGTCATTCCCAGCATAATACACAAAGCACAATATACAATGATATTCATAGTTTGGGTGCTGGTGTGCATCATGCACAACATAATAAAGTCTGCCAACCTGCACAAATAGAGGATGAGCGTAGTGAAAAAGAAGGCTCATGCAAATTATAATAACAAATATTTCGATGACCATCATGCCAGGGATTACAAACAATTTCAAGACACGTACCATGAGCATGGCGATCGATATGATTTGAATTGCATTGCACAACATGCAAATAACTACCCAACAAATGTGACACTAGGAAAAAATAATAATCAACATGATAATAATATGTATTACCAAGAATGAATGCAAAATTCTGGGTTTCACGTGTAGGAAAGAGATAAGAGTTTATATGAGTAGCTAGATAAACTTTTTCCACTTGTGCAAGATAAGGAGTGTTTCAAAAGAAGAATCCAACAAAACATCACTGCACACAAACCAAATTTGTTTGGAGATTACAAGCAATAGCCTGGAGATCCACGTAAGTAGTCAAAAGGGACTCATTATTCCATGCAGAAGGATGATGAATCATGCATGTCTCCCTTGGATGTTTTTATTACTTTAGATCGGTATGATAATAAAAATATGGTGAATTTGTTTATAAGGATGATGGATATTTTCTGTGAAATACCCTCTGATATCAGGTCATATTTTTTTAACAAAATATACAGTTTAGGAGTAACTCATGAGAAGATAAATCTCACTCTTAAAATTGTATATGATGATTTAATGGAAGAAAATGAATGCATTGAGAAATCTATAGAAAGCCATAATGAAATTTCATATGAAAAAGAAAAGCATGAATAGATTGAGGGAACATATACATCGGATTAAGTTTGTGTGGAAACAAGTGAAAATCATGATCAAGTTATATTTGATAAAATAAAATCTCAAATGAGTGAAACATTTGATGAAGGAAATATGTTTATAAAAGATTTTGAAAAGGATGGATATGGACCATGTGTTAATCCATTTTGTGAAATAAATGAGATCTCTCCAGAATGTGAAGAAGATATCTCACAATCAGAAAATGCGTCTCAGGATGAACAAGTTTATTACATTGGGAATTGTGATGATTGGAAAAAGAATTATGTTCAATGCATTTCAAGAAGGCATAAAATGTTATATAACCAAAACAAGGTTTTCGACAGAGGTAAGGTTATCTGCTCAGGTAAGTATTGTAATACCCCAAAATTGGCCTCAGTATATCAATCCTTCTAAACCATCAAAGTCCTATTATGCTAGGCAATTATGTCTTCTAATGGACTCTACTTGACTTAGTGTCAAATATAGAAAACTTTAAATTTGTATTAATCACATGCTACATTTAATATAATGGCTAAACAAACCCTATGATTGATTAATTTAAAGTCCTAGTACTTTTATTAATTAAATCCCCTTCTTCTATTAATTTAAATAAATACATTTAAATTAATTCACATTTCCTTTTTTACTCCACTTGGAATTAAATATTACATTTAATTCTATTTTCTTCTATTAATTTAAATAAATATATTTATCTATTTAAATTAATTCATATTTCCTTTATTTATACACTTGAAATTAAATATTATATTTAATTCTATTTTCTTCTATTAATTTAAATAAATAAATTTATCTATTTAAATTAATTCATATTTCCCTTTTAACCCACTTAGAATTAAATATTATATTTAATTCTATTTGAGCACATGACTCCTAATTCTAACCAAACTCATCTTTCTTACCCACCCACTAAAATTAAAATAATGATTTCCTCAACCTTTAAAGTCTTCACTTCTCCTCTCAAGTCAAAAACAACCACATGGAAGAAATATACTTTGTCCAAATAATCCAAAACTCCACAAACTCGGATTTGGACTTTGGGGTCATTTTTGGAGGCTCTTTTATGAGTCTTGGGCCACCTAGTGACCAAAAATCAACACCTAACCCTAAGTATATCAAGTGGGGAAGTTAAAATTGACTTTAACTACCCTCTAGAAGCCTCTTAACCCCTCCAAAACCTCACTTAAGCATTCCATACGAATTTGGGTAAGTTTTATTTTTCAAAGTGGATCCACCCATCTACCCCCCATCCACCCACTTTGAATTAAATAATTCAAATGAGACTATCTCAACCCTTCATTTTTGTAAAATCCTGACCGTTGATTCTCCTAAAAATCCTATAAATAGGACTTCATTTCCCTTTACAAAGAGAGCCTTCATGAGCATTGTTATTATAGATCTAAGGGATCCAAATTCTTCTATTCTATCTTCTATCTATTCCTAAAACACACTCCTAGTATTCTCATAGCATTGCTTTCAAACATATAGTGCATTTCAAGGCATTTGGAGAGCTACATCAACCCATCTTTGGGAGAAGAAAGGAGGACATGGGAACTAAATCTTAGAGGGAGTTTGCATTTAATTTCATTCTTTATTTCTAAGTTGTTTCTCATGAAGTAGATTAGATTTGTTTGCATGTTTCTTGTATGAATCTTGTGGTTATTTCATATGCATGCAATCTATTCCAATTTCTAATCATACATTTTGGTGAACCCGACGTGAATACTAACCTTTTTGATATTTTTTTTTGTGATGTTTTTGTGCTTGTAGGGCTCTTAGGAAGCTTCCTCAACAATTTTTGCAAGATTGGACTATTTCTTCCACTGCTTCTTGTCTTCCATTCTTCCACTTTCTTGTCTCATTCTTGGCTATTCCCATTCCATTCTAAGGGTCTAAAATGAACTTCTAATGCATCTCATTTCAAGTTCTAAAGCTAATGAACTCTCACATTTAGATTTGGTGCACATAAAATGAACTCAAATGCTTCCATTTCCAATTTCTAAAGGCAAAATCAACTTTCACACTTAGCTTCGAAATGCTTAAAAAGAACCTCACATTTGGATTTGGTGCACCTAAAATGAATTCAACTTGTTTCAAAGCCAATTTCTAAATGCTCATGAATCCTCACATTTCCTTTTGAAGTACCTAAAAAGAACTTCACATCTTTGATTTTCCTAAAGGCAAATGAATCACATCTAAGTAGGATTCAAAGTAAATCAATGTTCATTTCTTCAAGCTATGCTCTAATGTTCTTCAATCTTTTCAAATCTAGCTAAGTAGGGGTGAAAATTGATCAAATGTCTCTCAAATTTGCATATTCTAAGGTCAATTAACTCTAATCTTTTGCAAATATACATGTTTCCAAATTGCTCATGCACAACAACACAAAGGTGAATCGTGTTGCTAGGATTTGAGGTATTCTATTACATCTCTACAACATTTCAATTTTGGGAATAAAATGAATCTCTCATGTGTATGGCTTGTGTGATTCAATACTTTCATAAACCACATTTCAATTTTGGGCTCTAAAAAGAATATAGATTCAATTCCACGCATAAGTGTTTCACATAATAATTAGGCCCTATAAACACTATTTGTGGTTCTTGAGAGAGTGGGCTTCTAGTGAAGCTCTTCTCAATGAGAGAATCCTTGTAGGTAGGGAGGATACTGAAAATGTCTTGTGTTCCACTAGGTTTGTAGTCATTGACTTATTGATCGATACATTCTCTCTCCGAAGAGATTGATAGACCATGAGTTGTTGACATCACGAACCTTGGTGAGACCATTTCAGTCTTAGCGTGTCAGATGAACCTTGTTTGCTATGTTTTGGTGAGGTGAAGAGGCTAGAGGACTATGCTCTACTCCCTTTTTGGGTAGTATCAGAAACTCAAATCCTTGGATCTAAACCAAGTCCCAATGTGGTCCCTTTTGTGAGTCACCTTTTAGAGAGGGTTAACCGTAGTGGACATTCCCTTTATTAGGTCAACCATGTGGACGGAACCTCAAGCGGTAATAGCCATTTTTGCCATGGTAGTGACAACTGCTATATAAATGTCTTTGTGGAAGAAATCTCCATGGGTGTAGTTTCTTGTTGGGTTGTCAGAACTCCTCAGCATCTCCAATTGATTAAATTCTTGGAATGTGTCAAAACCTTGGTGCACTAGGATTGGAGTTCACCCACTTGAAATTACAAAAGTCACAGAGTCAAACCATTACTACAAACCATAGAGCAACCAAATTTTTCTTGCTAGGACTATGTGCATAATTGAAAAACATTTTGAGAACATACACAAATAGTTCTTTAGGGAGTAGAAATACTAAGTCACTATCTTTCTTCATGTGCAAGGTTGCTTTGTCCCTTGCTCATTGTTTGAAAATAATGGTTTGCTTGAACTCCCTGATTGCTATCTTGCGTGCTTGTTTAACAAATAAAAACTGAGTTCCGACATTTATAGCTACTTGATAGTTCAAACCCATGTGCTTGTTAACAAATGGTTTCAAAACATTCAAACATCCAAAATAGTTTAATCCTTTTCTGTTAAACACGGTCATCCCAAGATTTCATGTAGTTCTGTTAGGAAACCCTATGTCAGGAATGAAATAGAGAGCAATAGCTTCAAATCCATTTTTCCAAGGAGATCCTTTTAGCTTGATTTTGCCTTCTAATTCATCTATTTGAATTTGGTCTCATCTTGTGTCAAAACCTTGTCAAGACAACCTCAAATCAATTCTCAAACAATGGCTAGGTGTTGTGAACTCATGTTTGCCATCTTTTGGGCACCTACCCATACAACTAGGGCATAGTATCCTACACTTACGTCCAAATCATTTATCACCCAATCAACCAAACCAATCTTGACGGGGTTGTGTCATTTGATTTGTCCTAAATCAGGTCATCTATCAGTTGTCTTATCTTTCTCTTTTGGATTCACCAAAGATTGATGGTGGAAACTCGAGCATCCTCACACAAGAAACCCAGAGAAGAGCCTAACACTGTACCCCCTCTGCCATTAGTTCATGAAAGTAACCCACCAACCCCTCTAGTATCAATATAAGAACAGAATCAAAATACCGCCATGTCTCAAGGTGGAACCAGTCATGGCTCTCAAGGTCATCAATCTGAACATGGTGAGGACCGAGAACCCACACCATCTGAAATAGCCAATCACCAAAACAATGATGACTTTCGAAGAATGATGAGACATTTCTTACAAGAAGAGAAAGAGGCTTATTTCTTACAACTAGCTCAACAAGGAGCCAAACTTCCTCCTAATTTCAATGTTGAAGATATCATCAAACATGAGGAAGAAACTCCCATCACTGCTATGATGAAACAAATGCATGCCATGCAAGTCAAACTTAACCAGATAGAAAAAGAGAAAACACCCATGGAATTCTCTATGGAGGCTTTATGCCCCTTTCCATTCGATAAAGACTTGTACATGACACCATTCCCAAAAAGAATGGAAATACCCAAATATGACAAATACGATGGAAACTCTGACCCCCAAGATCATGTTAAATAATTTTGTACACAATCCATGGAGTTTATGCATGAACCAACTTACTTAATGCACCTTTTCCCTCTATCTTTGGGAGGAGCGGCTATCAAATGGTTCTCTAAAATACCTCCAACTATCAAGACTTTTGAGGAGTTAATCAAACTATTTTATCAGCAATACTCCTACAACATCCAATGCCTGGTCACCATGATCAACATTTGCAATTTGAAACAAAAGTCAGGAGAATCCCTTCTCACTTTCCTCAAACGTTGGAGGAAGAAATTTTCACTCTATGCTCGGCAGATTCTAGAAAATGAAAAACTTGAAATATTCATCAACAACCTTATTCCAAAACTCAATTATCACCTCCAAATACAAAATCATACTTCTTTTGATAAGATGGTAGAAAATGCCATAAAAATTGAAGATGTACTTGTTCGTAAGGGAGACATATCCCTTTACAAGGAAAACTAGTTTGAAATAGGTTCTAATTCCAAACCAAAGGACAAAAACCAAAATGTCAAATTTTGGAATAAGAACAAAGGCATTGTCACAGATGGTGTTGTTGATACTCTCCATGCCCCATCTAAGGCACCGGAATTTAATCTCACTCTTTGCACCAAGGCCATCAAGGCTTCAAAACTGAAGACACCTGAACCCGCTAACAAAAAGCCATCTGAATATAAACCTTGGGCTTCAGATCCTAAATGCAAGTTTAATCCTTTTGGAGAATCTTTGGAATCAGCTATGAAAACTCTATTAGCTAATGACATCATATCTCTGCCTGAGATCCGACAATATGACCCTGAACCTAAACCAAAGTGGTGGAGAGAGAATGAGTTCTGTGACTTCCATCATGGCAAGGGTCATAAAACTAATAACTACTTACGCTTGAAGCATCTCATACAAGACAAAATTGATGCTAAAGAGATTTTAATCGACAACCATAAGAGCAATAATGATCATACAACATTCACAGAACCATTTCTGAAACATGGTCAGGAAGTTTCATCTTCTCAGCCTAATATGGGGGCAAAGGTCAATTATGCCTACCCTGGAAACAATGTTGTCATCAATATGGTTGAACCATGTCTCTCTGAGAGTTGCAATGTCATCACAATTGTATGAAGAGATAGAGATCACTCCTCAGCTAACGTAGTTACTCGATCACAAGCTTCAGCACATCTGAAAGGACAAATCCTAGATTCATCTAATGTCCCTAAGATACCTTTCAATCTTTCATCTGCTTCCAAACAGAAGGTTTTTTCAAAATCTTCCAATCCAAAAGATACAAGGCCTACATCTTATAGCATTGTTCAACAACTCTAGCACACTAATGCAAAAATCTCTATGTTTGAGTTGCTTCAAATATCTCCAGCTCATAGAGCCATTCTAGACAAAGCTTTGCTTGGATCCAATGTTCCTGATGACCTTGATTTAGATAGGTTCCAGACTATGGTTGGACATCTTACATCTCCTCAATACATCTCCCTTTCAGAAGAATATGACAATTCATTAAGTCACCCCCATAATCAACCTTTGCATATAGAAGTCTTAATCCAAAACCATTGTGTCAAACGTGTGTTGATAGATGGAGGCGCTGGCCTCAATATTTTCTCCTACAAATTGGTGACACAATTGGGATGGTCAAAAAATGCTATTGATCCTAAAAAGAGGATAACCATAAAAGCATATGATGAACAAGAAAGATCCTCAAAAGGAACCATTATCTTGCCTATCAGAACAAGACCTGTAATCAGAGATGTCACCTGCCAAGTACTAGATCTCCCACTGGCCTACAACATTCTTCTAGGAAGACCCTAGATCCATGACATGCAAGCTATTCCATCAACCTATCACCAATGTGTAAATTTTCCCTATGATGGAGTCGAGGTCACTATACCAATAGACATTACAAATTCTTGCAATGCTTTGCAAGAAAGTGTAGACAAACTTGTTCCACACAACAAGGAATCTACCACTAAACAGAGTAACACAACCTCTAACTCTAAAGTAGAGGATGTAATAAAGCACATCAAAATCAAAGACACCGGCATGGGAGAATATAGAATGGAACCTATGTTGTCTCTCACTTCTCTCCCAATTTCACCTAAGTCTTATGGACAACCCTTAGAAAAGACAAAACTAGCAATCAGAGCACCAAAAATGATCTATAATGGGAGCTTTGTCACAGAGAAAGTGTCCAAGAAAGAATTTGAGGAAGAAATAGGTGTACTCACCTGGTTATACAAAGAAAAGACCCAATCCCACACAGTTCAAAATTGTGGCTCTCAATCACACAAGATTCTTGCAGAATCATATGGACCAGGTAGCAAGTTAATGACTCAAATGGGATACATAGGAAAATGACCTCTAGGAATAAGAGGCAAAGGTCTTATATCACCCATTGAACATTGTGGCCAGGCAAATAAGGATACTATAGGTCTAGGATACAAGAAGAATCCTTTCTATCTTATCAAGAATTCCTCTCATGTCATAGAGAAAATCAAGCCAAGAGAAACTCTTCTTGAGAAAGAAGAAACAAAACAATCTAATAGTGATGATTCTGACACTACTAAGGAGCTCATTCCTTATGAGCATTTTCCTAAAGAAATAACAAACCTCCTTGATGCTGAAGATGATCCCATAAAGAGAATCAGTATAGTGGACACCCAAAAGATAGTCACCACACAAAAATTGACTGATCCTGAAAGAATGTTGACTGAACAACTTGAACACAACAATGATTCTGAAATAGACTCACATGAATAAGAGTTCCACTCAAAATCTAAAGGAAATCCTGCTTGGGGAATTCATCCCGATTTCACCCATGTTCTTGATTTGGAGGAAGAATCAGGAAAAGATGAGCTTGTCATAGATGCCACTCATCAAAACTCACCTACACCTAACATAAGTTTAGAGCGAAGTAATGAACCTCATGAATCTGATTCACTTAATACTAACAATGGAATCACTAACGCCATTGAAATGATTAATGAACTAGAGATTCTTAGTAGTGATACTATCTTTGAATTTGAGAGTCGGGTTAAAACCAATGATGACAATACCATAAGCATAAACACCATTAGTCAATCTTTCCATACATTGACTATCCATCATCCTGATCTCATAGACCAAAACTCAGCTGACCCAAACCAAGATGTCCATATCTTTTCAACTAACTGCACCCTTGCGTGCTACCTCAATGCAGTGGAACCCATGATGACTTCCATCAGTAAATCTAGTAGTAGCATGACAAAGTCAGACATCAAATATCTTAGTCAAAAAAGTAAAAACAAAAAGAAAAAGAGTTTTGAGGGTGAAAACCACTATGTGGCAGTCTCAGAACATAAAATAGTAAAAACAAAAGATGCATCCAAAGGTGAAAACCTCTTAGAGGCACCTAAGGATGAGATATTTGATGTCCTTCCAAGTCACTCATAGGACTAATCTCTAGTATTGATTGAACCAACTCAGTCTATCAACTTGGGCACAGCGGAAGAACCTCAGTTAATCCATGTAGCTCAATCTCTGTTAGAAGAAGAAAAACAAGCATTCACTATGTTCTTATCAGAAAAGAAAATCAACTTAGCATGGAAATATTCTGATATGCCTGGATTAGATCCTAAGCTAATCATGCATCATCTTTCCATAGCTCTGGGAGTCAAACCTGTCAAACAAAAACTGCAAAAAATGCATCCTCATATTGCACTTCTAGTCAAAGTTGAGTTGGAAAAGTTGCTAAAAGCCGGATTTATCTGAGTCATAGATTATGCTGAGTGGATATCAAACATAGTCCCAGTTTCAAAACTAGATAAATCTATCAGGATATGCACAGACTTCAGAGATTTAAACAAAGCATGCCCTAAGGATGACTTTCCACTACCGAACATTGATATGATAGTGGACATGACTGCTAGCTTTGAAATGTACTCTCTAATGCATGGTTTTTCTGGCTACAACCAAATCAAGATTGCTCTAGAAGATCAGGAGAAAATAGCTTCTACTTGTGCTTGGGGTACTTTCTGTTGGAATGTCATGCCATTTGGTCTCAAGAATGCTGGTGCTACATATCAGAGAGCTATGACAGCTATCTTCCATGATATGATGTATAAAACCATGGAAGACTATGTTGATGACACCTTAGCAAAATCAATGATAAGATCCGAACATCTAAATGATTTGTGCAAAATACTGGACAGAATGGAGAAGTTTAGTCTCAGACTAAATCCTAAGAAATGTGCTTTTGGTGTAACTTTCAGAAAGCTCCTAGGCTATATTGTCTCAAAGAAAGGCATTGAAGTAGATCCTACTAAAGTCAAGGCTATCATAGAGATGCCTCCTAAAAATATCAGTCAAATGAGAACCTTGCAAGGAAGGGTGCAATCTATCAGACGCATCATATCTCAGTTAGCAGATATATCACAACCTTTCACAAACACATTACATAAGGGTGTGATTTTTCCATGGAATGAAGAATGTGAAAGGAACTTCAACCACATCAAGCAATATCTTTCAAATCCTCCTATTTTGATGCCTCCCATTCAGGGGAAGCCATTGATTTTGTATGTCTCCACCACAGATACCTCACTGGGGGCATTACTGGCACAACATGATGACAACAATAAAGAGAGAGCCATCTACTACATCAGTAGAACCTTGGTAGCATATGAAAAGAACTATTCAAAGATTGAAAAAGCCTGTCTAGCTATGATTTTTGCATCACAGAAACTGAGACACTATATGTTAGCTCATACAACACAGTTGATAGCTAAGATTGACCCATTAAAATACTTATTGAGCAAGGCTTCCCTCACAGGTAGATTAGCTAAATGGGTGATGCTATTGAGTGAATTCAACATAGAATATGTTGAACGGAAAGCTATCAAAGGTCAAGTCATTGCTGATCAATTGGCTGAAGCCCCAATGTTTGATGACACACCATTACAGATGGAATTTCTAGACTCCTCTATCATGCACATATCTTCAAGGATTTGGCAACTTTTCTTTGATGGATCTTACACACAAAATGGATCTGGAGCTGACATATTGTTCATAAAACCACAAGGATACTCCATACCTAAAGCATTCAGAATAAAATTTCCTTGTACAAATAATATTGCAGAATATGAAGCTCTACTTAATGGCATGAAGATAGTAATTGAGTGGCGAGTGACAGAGTTACACATTCAAGGAGACTCCCAGCTCATTATACACCAAGTCAATGATGTATACCAGACAAAGGATGAGAAACTAGTTCCATACAAATGCATGGTTGATGACCTTAAGAAGTATTTCATTACAGTCTCTTTTGAGCAAATTCCTAGAATAGAGAACAAGGCTATAGATGCTATGGCAACATTATCATCTCTACTACAGTAGCCAGAATATGAGCTATGTTATGAGTTCCTGGTGGAAGCACTGTCATTCCCTGCATATGATTGTCCAGAAACTCGCATGATCTACATAGTTGTTGGTCATGATTCTTCCAGATACAAACCCCTTTTCTCTTTCCTTCAAGATCAAATCATTCTTGATTCCTTTAACCGCCATGAAAAATGTTCCCTTATCTGAAACACATCGCGGTATGTCATCATTGGTAATGATCTGTACAAACAAAGTCTAGATGGTACACTCCTTAGGTGTTTAGAACATGAAGAGTCTCAACATGTATTAGAGGAAGTCCATGACGGTATATGTGGATCACATTCCAATGGTTTAACACTAGCTCAAAAACTTATTAGGGCTAGGTATTATTGGCCAAACATGGAACAAGAGGTTGTTACATATGCCAAGAAATGTCAAAAGTGTCAAGTCCATGGAAACTTGATACATGCACCAGGGAGAGATTTGATCCCCTTTACAACACAATGGCCTTTTCAACAATGGGCATTTGATCTTATAGGGACTATTTATCCACATTCTTCAAATGGACATACCCATATAATTACAGCTACAAACTATTTCACAAAATGGGTAGAAGCGGTTCCCTTAACTCAAGCAACTGGTAAACAAATTTTTATGTTCATCTTGAACTACATCATTTGCAGATATGGTATTCCCCACTCTATAGTCATAGATAATGGTGGACAATTCAAAAACAAAGACTTGGATGATTTATGTGCCAAATTCAAAATCACACAACATTGGTCATCTATTTACTATCCTCAAGGGAATGGACAAGCAAAGGCTTCCAACAAGAATCTATTAAAAATCTTGCACCGTACAGTTAATAAAATAGGAAGAGACTAGCATCTTATGATCAATTCAGCTCTTTGGGCCTATAGAACAAGTATCAGAACACCTACTGGGGCTACACCATTTACTTTAGTTTATGGGTCTGAAGCGGTATTGGCTATTGAGGTTGAAATCCCATCACGAAGAATCAGGATGCATGGTCTAGTAACTGATGATGACTACAGAGTGTCTCGGTTGCAAGAACTTGAACTACTAGATGAGTGCAGACAAGCAGCATATGATCATCTCAGAGTGTATCAGAAAAGAATGTCTAGAGGCTACAACAAGAAAGTCAGACACAAAGAATTTCAGGTTGGCGATCTGGTATTGAGAGAGAATCCTAAAAATCAATCACATAGAGAACACAAGGGGAAGTTTGAACCCAACTGGCTGGGTCCCTTTGTTATCACTGCTACTTTTGGCTCTGGTGCCTATCAACTCTCAATGATTGAAGGAGAACAGCTCTGAGAACCAATCAATGTTCTCCATCTGAAGAAATTCTATGCCTAGGGCATTCAGTCTATGGTAAAATATCCTGAAAAAATCTTAAAAATTGGAAAAAGTCCTAAAAAAATGAGCATCTTGGTGAAAACCTAGCAATAGGCACCTTGATGACTCATAAAAAAAAGTAAAAAATATCAAAAGTACAAAAAAATTGAAAAATTGAAAAATACAAAAAAAAAAAAAGTGCCTTGGTGAAAACCTGGAAACAGGCACCTTGGTAGCAAAAATTGAATCTCTACCAAGATGGTGAAAACTTGGTAAACGGGTGCCACTTGTTTCAAAATGCTCCATCTATCAGTGCAATCTTGGTCTTTCCCAACTTTTAGTCTTGCTTTAGTTTGTACATATCTCCCAGTTTTGTCTCTACATTTCCAATTTTCAATAAGTCGGTCTGTACACCAATCAGCTCAAGCATCTATATCCTATCAATGCTTAACACTTGGGGGCAATCAATGTCATACCCTATTGCTTCGAGTATATCTTTGGATGTGTCATATCTAGTCAGAGTCTTTTGAAGCTTCATCCGGGTCAGTCAGTCTATCTCCTTACCAGAAAAGGATTTTTCACATAACAACAAAACAATCTATGATTCACATGTTTTTATCTCTTTGTATGCTTACTGTTTTGCATTGAGATTTTATTTTTATTTTTTTAATTTATTATTATTTATTTTATTTTTTGCATATTGTGTCCCTTCGAGCTCTTTGATGATGTCCTTTACAGGATTTAGAAAGTGATGACCGGGGGCACAATCTTTTCTTTCTTTCTACTTGTTAGTTTAGTTCCAATGATCTAAAGACTTCATATAAGAGGGGTGTCCATCTGTAAGAGCTTTCATCTCGTATTGGATGGCCATGTGTACCTGGACTCCTTTTATATGGACACTTTGGTGAGGTTGGTTCTTCTCCTTGTCTATTTGAGTGACTTCTTTCTGCTACAAGTAAAATTGAAAATGCTCATCCTGCTAAGTGAACGTAAGGGTCACTGCGAGCAACATTGAAATGCTTATCTTTCACTTAGAAAATGGAAGAAACTCCAGCATGTCTGGTGTGTTTGTATGCAAGAAACATTCAGGTCATTCTAGCAACTGTGCTTGGATGCTTATGTCAACTTGCTAAATCAAAAGGAATAGGTGAACAAGTCATTCTGGCTTCTTGTGCCTTAATGCTTATACCACATTCTGAAAAATCTTAGACTAATGTCATATTCATATTCTCATGATAGCAATATCAGTGAGGGTTGTATGACATCTTGTGATTGTCCGATACCGAATGCTCTATGACGATAATTATCCAATAAGTCATTTGTCAAATGATAAATTTGGTCTTCCTATCAAATCAAATAAATATGATACATTTATTTGATTGAACTAAAAGACTAAAAAAAAATAAAAATCATCCATAGATGCATAGGAACATCAAGTCCATCAAAAGTTTATTATTTCATCATAATATATACATACATCTAAAAACAACAAAATTTGGACACATGAAATCCTCCTTTTATATATATATATATATATCATGGTGATTACATTTGGTACACATCATGTGTCTAGCCTAAAAAAAAAACAAAAAACAAAACAGCAAAACAAAAAAACAACATTTGTGTCATCACTCTGCCCGTCCAGGTTCTGATGATGAAGAACCTCTACTGCTACTTCTGTGCCTTGGTGGATGGACACCAATACCTCTGATTGGTCTAGCCATCCTCTGTGGCATTCCTCCATCTCGCCTCTGATCCACTGGGACTGTCTGATGGTATAATCCCTTGTAATAAGTTTCTTCCTACCCAACCCTCGCTAACTCTTTCATCACTGATAGAGTCTCCATCATCAGCTGAGATGCCCCGGGGAGTGTTACTACCTTTCGTGCAACATCTCGTTCACCTTGGTAGGTCTCTGCCAAAAATTTCCACCGATCCCTATTCGCAGTCACTTCATCTAGTTGTTGTTTCAGATGGCTCACTTGTTCCATCACATTAGCCAATTTTTCTTGTGTTTCCTTTGACATGGTGTCAATTGCTGTCATGGTCTTCCGAGATTCTTCTAGTCTGCCTTGCAAGGTGTCATACGTTGCCTGAGCATGATCAGCTCGAGCCTTTTCTACCTCTATCATCCCCTGCATATGAGATACTTCAGTCTAAGCACTATCTTCCCATACCCTATCCATCATACCTTGCAACCATGTCACCTTGCATTCCACTTGATTTATCCTTTCTTCTTCTACCACCAGTTGTCGCCGCAAGGCATCTCTTTCTTCCACCACCGCATTGTATTCTTCTGCTAATGAAAATTGTCACCACATTACTAGATGTGGTCCTACTACCTATGTTGCAACCATTGGCTCTGGTCTTGGTCGTTGTACAATGGGATCCAATCTTTGTTGATCACTTTGTTGACCTTGTTCGAAGAAGCTAGAGAATATCGGATACCTCGGTACTGGTTGACATATGATAGGATTCCATCTCTATTGATCACCTTGTGGACCTTGTTTGAAGAAGCTAGAGAGTATCAGATAGTTTGATCTCCATGAGGCATATTGCTCCTGGGATCTGGCCTCCTGCCTTCTCTCATTAGTTTCCTCCTGCCTTCCCTCACCCGCATCCTCTGTCCATTCTCTCCATGCCACCCACGACATCAAAGGACCTGGATCTCTCTGGGGACATCTTATCATGAGTTTTGGCCTCACCCATCTCCCATCTACACTCTCATCACTACCATCTTCATTCCTTCTACTTTCTTTCATTATGCCTACTGCCTTTTCTTCTCCCCACTAATGATATTTATTTCTTCGCCTTCTTCTCTAATACAGTTGATGTGTTTTCTCTTGTAAATTTTCCATGGCCTTTTCTCTTGCTAAATACCAATTGTTCATGCCTACACACCCTACCGCTATTAGCTCATCTTGTCCTTATACCTATTGTATATAGCGCGGCGGCACTTCTTCCTAAAAAAAAATCTTGTCAGAAAATCTTGAGATTTTCTTCATCCGCTATACACATCCTTGTCAATCTTGCAATAACATTTGGTCAGAAATCTTGTCCCATCAAGCCCTATACTTCAGCAGCTCCTAGGGGAGACTATTTCCTATCTATTACTATGATCTCTCTCCTCAAAAATTTCCCTTGCAACAGTCACCAGTGGTTCTCATTGCGTCTGCCTACTCTTGCTGTCCTATTGTTCATCCTGTGAAGTGAACGTATGGGTCACTATGACCATGCTTATTAGATGCTCAGGAAAGTTCTTACTTGTGCATCTCTGTAATATCCTTAGGAAATATTCAAAAAAAAAAAAAAGGGTAAAATATCTTGAAAAATGCGTAAAAACATCAAATATATTTTTTTTTCAAAAAAATCCTAAAAAAAAAATATAAAAAAATAAAATCAAATACTTTAAAAATCTATAATAAATTTGTTCATAATATTTTCCTTGTCTTTATTTTGACTTCTTGTTGGACGATCTTCTGAGATCCTGAGGCATTTGTTCATATGTCTCAGGAAGGATGCGATCACTCTCTGTTTGCTATGTGCTTGTTTACGCAAATGGATCATCATCCTAACTTTCTATGCTAGGTATGACATATCCACTTTTGCAACATCAAAATAAAGCTCTAATGATGTGAAGTGCACTTATGAAAGCAAGTATCATCACCAATCATCTTTGCTCTGTCTAACATTCCTTCCATCAATCTTATCTAACCTCAATTTTTTCAAAAAATTATCCTCGAATCAATTTTTGCCCAATTTTTTGAGGGGGCATCATATCTCTCTTTTGTCAATCCACTGAGGCACATTGCTCGGGGCAATCTAATCTCAACCCCTAAAAATCAATTCTGACTGGTATTTGAGAAACCTAACCTAGATTCCAAAAATCAAAACTTTGTTCTAGAGATAATCTTGAAATCTACAAAACACTTGGGGCATATCAGATTCATCAAAATCCATATCAATCTGGTATTCTTTTAATCTTGTTAACTATATCAAATTTTCGTAACTATCGGTTCATCAGTGCTATTTCCTTGATTCTTCATAACTGAAGGGTTCAGATGTGATACCAATGTGATTCTTATTGAGAATCAGGTCTAGAATCAGTCACTCACTTCTTTATAATCATAGGTTCAGAATTAGTCATCTTATCACTTATTTATAATCATCGGTTCATTGTTGGTACCGTTAACAACATCTCAAATCTTTGATCGATCAAGACCCAATCTAGACATCAATCATCATATCAGACTATTCTTTGAACCACTACGCTTCACACAGTAATTCAAAGAGGGGCAAAATGTAATACCCCAAAATTGGCCTCAGTATATCAATCCTTCTAAACCATGAAAGTCCTATTATGATAGGCAATTATGTCTTTTAATGGACTCTACTTAACTTAGTGTCAAATATAGAAAATCTTAAATCTGTATTAATCACATGCTACATTTAATATAATGGCTAAACAAACCCTATGATTGATTAATTTAAAGTCCTAGTACTTTTATTAATTAAATCCCCTTCTTCTATTAATTTAAATAAATACATTTAAATTAATTCACATTTCCCTTTTTAATCCACTTGGAATTAAATATTACATTTAATTCTATTTTCTTCTATTAATTTAAATAAATATATTTATCTATTTAAATTAATTCATATTTCTTTTATTTATCCACTTGAAATTAAATATTATATTTAATTCTATTTTTTTCTATTAATTTAAATAAATATATTTATCTATTTAAATTAATTCATATTTCCCTTTTAACGCACTTGAAATTAAATATTATATTTAATTCTATTTGAGCACATGACTCCTAATTCTAACCAAACTCATCTTTCTTACCCACCCACTAAAATTAAAATAATGATTTCTTCAACCTCTAAAGTCTTCACTTCTCCTCTCAAGTCAAAAACAACCACATGGAAGAAATATACTTTGTCCAAATAATCTAAAACTCCACAAACTCGGATTTGGACTTTGGGGTCATTTTTGGAGGCTCTTTTATGAGTCTTGGGCCACCTAGTGACCAAAAATCAACACCTAACCCTAAGTATATCAAGTGGGGAAGCTAAAATTGACTTTAACTACCCTCTAGAAGCCTCTTAACCCCTCCAAAACCTCACTTAAGCATTCCATACGAATTTGGGTAGGTTTCATTTTTCAAAGTGGATCCACCCATCCACCCCCCATCCACCCACTTTGAATTAAATAATTTAAATGAGAGAATCTCAACCCTTCATTTTCATAAAATCCCGACCGTTGATTCTCCTAAAAATCCTATAAATAGGACTTCATTTCCCTTTACAAAAAGAGCCTTCATGAGCATTGTTATTATAGATCTAAGGGATCCAAATTCTTCTATTCTATCTTCTATCTATTCTTAAACCACACTCCTAGTATTCTCATAGCATTGCTTTCAAACATATAGTGCATTTGAAAGTATTTGGAGAGCTACATCAACCCATCTTTGGGAGAAGAAAGGAGGACATGGGAACTAAATCTTAGAGGGAGTTTGCATTTAATTTCATTCTTTATTTCTAAGTTGTTTCTCATGAAGTAGATTAGATTTGTTTGCATGTTTCTTGTATGAATCTTGTGGTTATTTCATATGCATGCAATCTATTCCAATTTCTAATCATACAAGTATTTCTTTTAGAAATCAATTCTTTTATTTATGTTTTCTCTATAAGCTTTTTATTTTATATTTGATATTTTCAGCATGAGAATTATCATTTTGGAGAAATGACTGAGTTTGTTTTCCTTTTGATTTAATTCCTTATATTTCAGTTTATTTATTTATCACTATTTTATGTCGTTAATACTTTATGTTTAGTGGTCTGCTTCTCCAGAGAATGTTAGATTCTCGCTATATCTAGGTATGGACACACATCCCCAATAAGAGCCACTGTTGACACTGAAATTTTTAGTTTCAAAATGGAGGAAACATCAGGGAAGTATGATGTTTAATTTTTAGTTTTATATAATTTCCTATGATAAAAGATTGAAAATGAATAAAGAAGCGTGCGTGTTTGTCATTTTCTATTTTCATATATTAGGTTGTTAATTGTTTTATTTCAACTTATTAAATGCATATTCATTTTTGAAATAAATAATAATTCTAAAAGTAAAAAATAAAATAAGTTAAGAAAAAAGGTGGCGAGAGGGAGTTGAACACTCGACCTCTCAAGCTGACCTTTTTCCTACCTATCTACCCTCCTACCCCTTAACCAGTTAGTCTATTTGTTTTCTTCGAGAGGGTCAGGAGAAGATACTTATTTATCTTTGTTTTTATGTGCAGGTGAGAAGTAAAGTGCAACCTCTTACACAGGAAGTAATTTCTTCCTTAATTAATTTTCAAATTAAATAATAATTTATGTATTTTTCCAATTTTAAGAAAAAGAATGGGGAGAGGGAGTTGAACACTCAAACTCTCGACCCATTCCTTTTCCTACCTAACTACCTAACCCTACCCCTACCAATTGCTCTATATTATTCCTTAGGAGTGTAGTTGTAAAGAAAGGTATAGATTAAAGAAAATCTTATCTCCTTTTAAATAAAATGTTAAAATGAATATTGTTTATGAGATATAAATTTTATGGTCATTAATAATTGTTTTAATTTTAATTTGTTTTTTGCTCATATAACCCTAAAAGTTAAAATATAGGATAAGGTAAAGGTATAATTTGATAAATATCAATTTGTTTAGGGTTTTGATGTAGGTTGATTTAATATCTATTTAGGTTTTGAATAATGATTAATTGCTATTTACCTTGTGGTTTCAAATACCTAATAGTAACTTTTCACCTTTTTCCTTTCTTTTAATTTTAGGGTAAAAGTGGGTATTGATAATGTTACCCTACTATTCATTTGATTTTAGTTTTTCAATTGCAAATAAATCAATTTTTTAATATATAATTTTTTTAGATGATGAAGTTATCGTAGGTTTCCAAAATTATATGTATTTTCATATGGTTGTAATATTATTTTACATTAGGAAAATTTTGTAACATGAGTGGATGGATTTGATTTCAGGGTAAATGCATTTATCCTTTTATTAAAGTGGAATACAAGACTCTTTTACCCTAATGTTTCTTTTAAAGCATTTCCATATTATATTTTCATTATGTTGTGAATATGGATGAATTTATTATGTTTTATTTTGAAAATAAAGATGAAATGCTAAAACCTAATGTCATTTTATTAATTCTAGAAATTATCTCATTATATAAATCCTTCATGATTTAATAATTATTATGATTGAAATATAATTAAATTTTCATTTTCATTTTTTATTTATGATACTTATTTATTTTCAATTAATTATTAATAAATAATAGATAGTTTTTATATAAGATTAATACATTACATATATAATGATTTTTATTTCTAGGTTTAAAATAAACTAATATTGAGTGCTTTTTGTGCAAGAAATTTAAAGGTGAACTATTATGCACGGGAGACCAAAATCAATGTAATTATAAGGGAAATATTTCTTGAAAAACCATTATTATGGTTTAGTTGTACTTTTTAGGGTTAGTTGTATAATTAGGTCCTGTGAAAGGGCATGTCCTTTCATAGGGAACCATTGAAAATATATTTATATGTATTCAATTGAAAACAAGAGATCCCGATCAATCACGACAAAAATATACCAACTCACGAATTGTAATTTAATGCCCAAAATCTTATGCACGAATACCATATAAGTGTTTGTACCCTATTAATTATATAGTTTTTTATGTTCAATTGGCTTCTCAGATTACTCTCTAGCCAGGGTATCTTACTGTGTTTTCTATTTCATACATTCATTTATGATTAAGTTGTACAATTTGAATAATGGTAGCATGGTCTGAGAACCTGTTACTATTTCCTTTCGGGCTCTTAAGTTGGGTTAGAAACCATAGGACCTATTGTATAAATTGTTGTAAATGTTGTTTCAATAGAAACTTGTAGGTTGATGGTCTCATTTTGCAAAAGTGAGTTATCTTAAAACCATCTTCAGTTATACATAGCATTGAATGTATCTGACTCTATTCCCATTTTGGTATCAGGCAATAGTTTGTTCATTCATTTGAAATTGTCATTTATTTCTTTTTGTGATTTACATATCTTATCTATTATCCTATTGACAAAGCATTAAATTAGGTTTATCATTAATTTATAGCCTTAGTTTAGATTTCAAGCTATCTAACAATTAGGTTATTAGGTTGCTTTTTCTTCCAAGGATTAGTAACCCCTTTGGAAGGAATTTCTATTGTTTATGCACATGTTTGTGTAGTTAAACAACATATTTGATTTAGGCCTACTAGCCTTGGTTCAATCCAACCAGAATTGCAAAGGCATTTATTGTACCTATCAGTTGGCCTCAAAACTGTCTAGTATTTTTGAGCACCAACATGTAATACTCAACATTTCCAAGGAAACTTTGCACATCTTTCTACTTCTCAGGTATGGGTAAGGTACTGATTACCTCAATCTTTGCTGGGTCTACTTGGATGCCTTGTGAGGAGATGAAATGACCTAGGACAACTCCTTATTCCATTAGCATGAAGCATTTATCAATATTTAGGGATAGGTTATAGTCTTGGCATCACTTCAGTACCTTTCTAGGTTTTCTTTGGCTTCATCAAAAGTATTCCCATAAACAGTAAAGTTATTCATGTAAATATCCATACAGTCAGCTGATCTGTTAGAAAATATACTTATGACAGCTCGTTGGAATGTGGCTGGAGCATTGCACAACCCAAAAGGTAAAAATGAGTAGGCAAATGTTCACTAGGGAAATGTGAAGGTTGTTTTCACTTGGTCCTCATAAGATATTTGTATCTGATTGTAACCACTAAAAGCATCTAGGAAATAAAAATATTTCTTGCCAGCTAGATTATCAAGGACTTGATCTATAAATGGTAATGGAAAGTGGTCCTTCTTAGTGGCTTAATTGAGCTCCTTGTAATCCACACAAACTCTCCCTTTTCTACCCTTGTTTGGTACTATAACCAAGGATGAGACCCATTGGCTATCAAAAATGGGGTAGATAAAACTAGTATTTAACAACTTCTGCAACTCATTCTTAACTATATCCCTCAAAACAGGGTTGACTCTCCTCTAATGCTGATGGATAGGTTTATATTTAGGACTGATGTAGATCTTGTGAGTGCAGAGTTTAGGATCTAGTCCTTTCATGTCTATGTAGTCCTAGGAAAACACTTGCTGGTTCTCCTGCAATAACTACCGAACAATTTTCTCACGGGGAAGTGATAAAGAACTGCTGACATTTAGTTCTCTCTTTGGACCAACTTCCATCTTGATGACCTTATCTACCATGAATAGATGAGAAATAGGAGAAGAATCCACATCATGAGGTAATAATGAGTGAAGGATGTGGGAGGCTTCAGAATGTTGAGGTGTATTCAAAGGTGGTTATATGGTTTCCAGGATACAGTCCACTTGGGAACACAATTGAGACTCTACACCATACTCATTGACAAGAATGGATTAAAGTATCTCATCTTCTTCTTGAGAAGCTACAAATGTCTCTCAACCTATCATCATTAGCTGATGAATGGAATTAACCTCTGGATCAACATCACCCAAATCTGGCTAGACTACTTGATCATCTTACAACAATGACTGAGCAGGGGAGTATAAAGTCAGGTTCTTAGTGTGGATATCATTGGATATTGTCATTTTCCCTGATCAAATAGATATATAGGCATCTAAAGTAGCTAACCATGACTTCCCTAGAATTAGATGATACCCAACCATGTTAGCTTTTGGGGAGAGGACAACAAAGTCTATCGGATACTCCCAAGAGTTTAATGTGACAATGACGTCCTCCACCATCCCATCTAGCTTGATAGTGGAACTATCAACAAGTTGCAGTATGGTTGGTATTTCTCTGAGGCCAATGATATGCAGTTGAGACAATACCTCATTTTTCATGAAATTTATTGATGCTCCTATGTCAACTAAAGCATTTTGGACTTGCATTCCATGAATGGTGACTATAACCATAGGACTCCCAAGGTTAGAATATTTGGGTACAGTCAGATTTTCCAACATTATATTAAACAACTGTCCTAGGACATGAATAGTTTTAGGACCATTTTCTTCTTTCCTAGCTATTTAATACATTCTTCCTTAATGGATTTATTATAAAAATGAACTTCCTTAATAGCATCAAGTAATGGTATTTTTACTATCATTTGCTTCAACTAATTAAGAAAATTAGTTACTGCTTGGTTTTCAATGAGTTGACCCTGTTCTACCAACCTATGAGGAAACAAGGGCTCTTTGGCTACAAGAGAGGTCTGCTGGATTGGCATATCCACTTGTTTGACTGAGGAATCTTCAACTTTGGTTATTATAGGCTTTTGCGGTGAGGGAAGAGTGGTGCCTGACCTTAGATGAATATCATTCAAGGAAATAACATAGCTTTGTTGTTGTGCTAGTGGTTTGGAATTGTTGGGATTAGGATTAGGTTGAATTGGCAACTGAGTCTACTTAGGGGGAGTATTAGAGGCTAGAGGAGGAGGCATTAGAGCTTGCTACTGAGGTGGTGGCATTAAAGCATGATGACTAGACTGGTTATTCTAATTGTGAGGCTGCTGCCACCCTTGCTGAGGCTTTTCCCAACCTTGATGAGGTTGTTGCCAACCTTGCTGAGGTTGTTGCCAACCTTGTTAAGGTTGTTTCCATCCTTGCCGAGGTTGTTGCCAACCTTGATGAGGTTGTTGCTAACCTTGCTGAGGTTGTTGCCAATTATTATACCCACTAAAACCAGTATGCTGATGATTTTTCCATTGAATACTATTATTAAAATTTTGGAGAGGATCTTGTGACATACCTGATATATGAGCCCATGGCCTTCATTGGGAAATGTATAGCACCTCTCCATTTTCATCGATGGCTTTAAACTCAGTAGGCATCAGTTGTGACTCTAGGCTTGCTACATGCTTGGATCGACAGTTCATTTTCTTCTCTCTACAATGCAGACAATATCCAACTAACATGGCATCAGCTTCATCCTTCTTTCTTCTCCCCTGCATGGTGTCCAACTATGTAGAAACATCATTAATGATGTCTTTCTTGAAGTCTAACAATGAGTTTAACAACTCTACCTTGGAAACCCCTGAACCAGTTGACTTGTGAGGTAGGTCTCTTAGTCCTCTACCTTTCTTTATAGTAGCTTTGGAATAGTTCAGGCAGATATCCTTAATGTTATCCCAACTCTTTTGTGTGATATCACCACCCACCATAAGATCTAGAGCTTCAATGCTGCTATCATTTACACCTCTTAGGAAGAGATGTTTTTGAGACTCTTCATTTAGCTGGTGTTGATTATTATGCTATAGGTTGAACATGAACCTTGAGACATAATCTTCCAAGGTTTCTTCTTCCTTTTGGGACATTTTAAAAATATTGTCTCCTTTCAAGTCCCATCCTTGATAGTACTCCTTATATTTTAAAAGGGACATATTTCTCATTGAAGGATAATCTGCTACAACATTGGCACCCAAACCCATAAACCATCTTAGAGAAACTTCCTTTAGAGTGGAAGGAAACAACTTTAGCTTGTGGGCATCAATTGTATAGTTGTAGCTCCTACAAAAGATGTCAAAATCAAACAGGAATGTCTCAGGGTCCTCTGTGATGAGGCAATAGAATCTTGGTAAGGTGACAACACGTATGTTCTTCAAATTTTGGTTACCTTGCTGAGTAAGAATATGAAAAGGGAAGGTAGGTTGGGCCATACTTGGAGGCCTTGGCTATTGTGGCTAGTAAACAATAAGGGCAAGTGGGTTATCTTGATACTCTAGGTCAGTGTAGAGGTCATTTAGATGGTATGATACTTTAGAGGATGAAGGTGAAAGAAATTGTTCATATGCATCAGCAAGTACATTCTCAAATGGCTCTTCTTCTTATATGTTCTCGACTTGGGGTTCCTCAGGCTCTTGATGAAAAATATCAAATCGGTCATCCTAAATAATGTGAGGAAGGAATCTCCCAAGATGGTCTCTTCTTCTTCTATGCATGCAAACTAATGCAAAATTTAAACTAACATAATGACTTCAGGGTTGAACTAGATTGACACCATCTCCGGTAGTGGTGCCAAAAATGACTGGTCAGTATAATACCTTAGTAGTAAAGAATTGGACATCCTTTTACAATGATTCTATGGTTAAACAACATCAGGTATCATACTTAAAATAACATATTAAACAAATTTAATTTATCAATCTGGAAGCGTAAACTTGAAATGGTGACTGCAAATTATATGCTCTAATCTACCTTGAAAGTCATTATAACTAAAGTAAAGACAATGCTGCAGGAAATCTATACTTGAAATGGAAATGACAACTTAACTTAGAACTTAAGATAATACCACAAATGGTAAACCTAGCTGTGCATCTATGGTGCAGGAAAGTAACCAATGGTTCTGCTACCAAGTGGCTGCAGGAGAAACAGGGTATAACTACTTCAAGAGAACTTAAGTATAATTCCTACTTAAAGCATGAGCTAAGTTTACCTTCTCTATGGGACCCCACGGAAGAGTGACTAAATTGAAAAATCCAAGACTGAGATTTGAAAATATCATTTATTCATTCATAGAAAACTTGAGTACAAGATGCATCAATAAAACTGTATTCACTACTTGCTGGTTACAAAGAAGATTTCCTGAACTACTAGCTAACCAGGAATCATGAACTTCAAATTATTTATAAACAAATTGAAACAAAACTCCTAAGAACTAGGATCCTTCAAAACATGGATACAACAACTTTTTAGTTACAAGAGTAACAACATCATTTACGCAGGAGTAAACCACATTCAAAAACATAGGAATATAGGAACACATGATCACTGGATTTCCTCCAAAACACTAGCTAGCTGAATTGACTCAGTCTGCAACAACAATCACTACTAATTGGAAGTAGTGGAACCATTATGAAACTTGAAAAGAGTTATTTATCTTGATGATGCCACTTTGATGCTGAGTCTTTATGGCCCGCTAAATTATCCATTCCTACCAAGAGATTAGTGCATACAAAAATTGAATCACATATCCAAGATAAAGATTCATAATAAGTTTCCCCTACTTTAGCATATCCTCATCACATGGGTATAGGAATAGTTACCCCATTAATGCAGAATGGAAAGAACACCAAATTTCATCATACATAATTACATAATTCACATATATTCAACATATTCCTTTAGTCTTAGAAGTATCAAATACACACATAAGCATAGATAAAACATAGAAAGTCTGAACATTGTTTACAACAAACTCACAAAAAAATTCAAGTTTAGACTAGAAAACCATAAACTAAATAACCATAAGCTGGGCTCATCATCCATCATTATGGCTTGACGCTGAATCCACATAAGTGTGTCTTTGGTGTAACATTTGGAAAGATTTTAGGCTTCATCGTATCATGACATGACATAGATATTGACCCCAAGAAGGTCAAAGCCATCTCGAAAATACCTCCTCCTAGAACACTCAAGTAGCTTAGGAGCCTATAAGGAAAGCTCCAATGAATGCATTGATTTATATCACAACTGATAGAAAAGTGCAAACCTTTCATGCATCTTCTCTACAAGGACATAAGCTTCAAATGGAATCCTATCTATCAGAGAAGCTTTGAGAAGCTAAAAGAATATCTAGAAAATTATCCTATCCTTGTCTTGCTAGTTTCATGATGCCTTCTCAAACTCTACATCTGAGAAACCACTACAACACTAGGGGCATTATTAGCACAACATGATGATGACTATAAAGATAGAGCCATCTATTATATCAGTCGAGCTCTTTTTGTCTATGAGATTAATTACTCACCAATGGAGAAAGCATGCCTCACAATGGTCTTTTCCACTCAAAATATCAGGCATTACATGCTTAGTCACATAATCAAGCTCGTCTCAAAGGTGGACCCACTCAAGTATCTACTATCCAGGATAAATCTCACATGTCGTATGGAAAAGTGGGTCATGTTGTTAAGTGAGTTTGACATTCAGTGCATATATCAGAAAGAAATCAAAGGGAAATTAATTGCTAATCATCTAGTAGAAGCACCTCTAGTGGATGCGTATCCACTAATCATAGAATTCCCTAATGAGCATCTATGTATGATCGAAGAACAAATAATATGGAAGCTATACTTTTATGGCTCCTACATGTGCATGGATCAAGGGCATGTATCTTATTCATCACACCTCAAGGTGACTATATTCCAAAATCATTCAAATTGGAATTCCCATGTACTAACAAGATTGTAGAATATGAGGCACTTATCTCAGGCCTCAAAACAACCACCAAATAGAACATCAAAGAACTACAAGTTTTTAGAGATTCATAACTAATAATCAAGCAAGTCCTAGATGAATTCCAAAAAAAGGATGACAAGCTTCTACCTTACAAAGAAATGGTGGAGAGACTGAAAGAGCACTTTCTAAGCCTACAATTTACAAAGATACTAATGCTTGAGAAAAAAGTGACTGACGCAATGGAAATGATCAAATCCTTATTGGAAATCCCTTGTGACTCATCATAGTATGAGTTCTTAGTTAAGCAGCTACACACGCTTGCTTATAAGAACACCAATTAAGAAATGGTGTGTGTCTTGGTTGGTCCTTAGTCCCTATTGTACCATGACATCCATGCATATCTTAAAAATTGTATCATATCCCTCCATCTCACCAAAACCCAACACCAAAACCTAATTCACATATCTTCCTGCTAAACTCTTGTAGCCAACACCCTTTATCATTGAGGATATCATAACATCCTCTCTAGGTGTTTAGATTTGAAAAAAGGTTGTCCTGGCTTTACAACAGGTCCATGCTAGAATTTGCAGTTCCCACACAAGTGGCATGGTCCTAGAAAAGAAGTTACTTTGAGTCAAGTATTATTGGCCAACAATGGAACATGATGCCTTTGAATTTGTCAAGAAATGTCTACCATGTTAGTAGCATGCCAATTTGATTTATGCTCCAGCACAAGACTTGCAGCCCATCGTGCCACTATGGCCATTTTCATGTTGGGGCTTTGACCTCGATGGGTTAATCATGCCCCTTTCCTTAGATGGACATAAATATATCATAACAGCCACAAAGTACTTCACAAACTGGGTTGAAGCGATTCCTCTCATCCTCACTACTAGCATTCAGATATCCAAGTTCATCCTATCCCACATCATTTTCCACTTCGGCATACCATCTACCATCTTTGTAGATCATAGAACACCTTTTGAAAACTAGTATATGGATGATCTATGTGCTAGAATCCACATCCACCATCATTTCTCCAATCTCTACTTCCCTCAAGGAAATGGCCAAGATGAGGCAAGCAACAAAACTATCCTGAAAATCCTCAAAAAGGTTGTCAATGATTCTGGTCGTGACTGACACCTCCAAATAAATCCCATCCTCTAGGCCTATCATACTTCTTATTGCACTCCCACATGCACCACCCCATATTCCCTTGTATATGGTGCCGAAGCCATTCTACCCATCGAGCTTGAGGTCCCATTATTGTGTGTCTCCATGAAGAACTATACCATAGATGAAGACTATCACGTGGCATGCTGCACATAGTTGGACATGTTAGATGAAAAGAGGCAACAAGAATATGATCACCTAGTTGCATACTAGAAGGGACTCAAAATGAGTTATAGCAAGAAGGTCCATCCTAGATAGTTCCAAGTCGGTGACATGGTCCTAAATTTTTTTTAGAAAGTACAAGCACATCGAGAGAAGAAAGGCAAGTTCGAGCCTACTTGGCTGGGCCCCAATATTGTCACAACATGCTTTGGTTACAGAGCCTATCAGATATCAACACCAGAAGGTGATCCCTTGAATGATCCCATCAACATCATACATCTAAAGAGGTTCTATGCTTGGACTAGATCCTGTAAAAACTAGAAAATCCATAAAAATTGGAAAAAATAAAAAATAAAAAAAATAAAAAAAGAAAAGAAAAATAATCATCTAATGGTGAAAACTTGGCAATTCAAGCACCTTGGACAAGTATGTTGGTGAAAACCTAAAAATAGTCACCATACATAGTGGACCAAGCCATTATCTGTCAAACTCCCATCTCCCATCCCCCCATCCCAAAACCTAGTCCTCTTTATCCAATCCCCATCCCCACCACTAGCCCATCCCTCCCAAGGTGTTCTATCCTCAAGCCTATCCAATGCAGAAACCAAAGTCCTATCCTTCATCCTATACATATCATGCATATATCATGTATAGGGAGATCTTCCTATCCCAAATCTTGAGCTTCTGTCAATATCCATTGTACATATCGTCGCATCTTGTTGTACATATCCTCGTTAGTCCTGTCGAAATATTTGATCAGATATCTTGTTCCACCCAGCCTTGTACTTTAGCAAGATCTCTTGTTGACTATCCTTGATCATATTGAATATCTTTGAACTTCATCATTTTCCAACAACAACACACATTATCCTCATCAATCAGTGGATCTTTGAGGCTGTATCCTTCCTCTTGTCTAACCTAATCTTCCATCAGTCAAACTTGGTCCGTGTTTGGTGTATCCTTCCTCATGTTCAGACATAATCTTCCCCCCATCAATCAAATCAATCTCTCTCTTTGGAAAATGATGTCTTTTGGAGTTATCATTTTGATCTTGGATTTTGTCCTTTGGATCTTGTTCATCTTTTATGGCTTCTCATTTTTCCTCTCCTCAAAATCACCACAATCATTTATATCATGGTGTGCTGCGAATGAGGACAATTTGGGGCAAGGTCTTTTGATCTTTTTCTTCTTCTTGTGAGTCAGTTAGATGTAATCCTTGCACGTTTCACATGTGATCTTCTAGGTTACATGGTGCACTTGGGAAATGTCATTTATTTGTGGTTTCTCCAGCATCGTTTCTACCATGCTTCCTCTTGGGTTCATGCATGATGTTAGGGCAATCTTACCTGTCCTTTTCATGTCAGTCCTATGCAACACTAGTGATAAGGCCTTGTGTTCCCAGTAACCTTGGTAGGTCTCTAGCATTACTATGTCAAACTAGGTTGTTCTCTCCACATTTACATACATAGCTCTTGAAATCCCTCATCCATCATCTAGAAGCATCTTGCATCAAATAGATTAATACTGCATCTTGCATCCTTCATATAGATTCATCCCGCATCCTGCATTTCACCTCATCTTATATTCATGCATCTTTTCTCTTGAACATATGTCTATTTATCCCCCCTTCCCATCTTTCTTCATCCCTTCCTTTCTATGTTCTTTTCAAGAAAATTCCCCAACATTTACTCTTTACATTATTTTCTCAAGGGGGCACAACCCCTTATTCTTCTATTCTAGCCTGGGCCATATTATTTTCTTGTCTTTGATGCCATGCCACTTATAGCATCACATCAAAGAGGGGAAAACTACAGACACCTAAAATGCCTTTGCCAAAATAAAAATATTTTATTTTGCAGAAACTCCTGATGACATCATCATTTGTTAATTAATTATTATGCCATTAATCCTTCCTATCTTAATTAAAAACATGTAATTAAGAAATCCCTTTGAAAAATGTTTAAACCCAATTTAAACATCCTTCCCTCCTAAATTTATTAATTATTTAATAAATTAACCAAAAATCCTTTAAATACATAAATAATTTATTTATATCCCTCAAAACCCTAGAATCTTCTAGAGATTCCTAAACCCTTCTAAATCCTCCCAAAATTTCCTAAATTCTTCCTAAACCTATTTAGAAGGTGATTCCTAACCTTCTTAGTCTAATCCATCCTCCTTTGACTTTTGGTCAAACCTCCTCATCAATGAGCCTTATAGACTCATTAATAGCCTCTTACACCCTCATTAAAGCTCTTTATAGCCTCATAATGAAGCCCATGTCTTCTCTTTCACCTTGTTTCCCTAGGCACACTTCCATAGTGTTTCTCACATAGGTGTGAGGAACTCTTAACCCTCATCCATCTAACCTTACCCCTAACTCAACCCCAGATTCTACCCCAAACCCTGACTCTGACCCAAAATCCACTTCCTAACCCAAGCCCTTCCTAAAATCCTATAAATACCCTCACTTCTAAGTGAAAAATACAAATTCACCTTTCATTTACATAGTAATGTTATAATGCTAAATCACTTCTAGTTAATTATAGGTTAATTTCTAATTGCTAGTTTAGTTCATTTCTAAGCTTTCCTAAATCACATCCTATCTTAGCTAATATGAATTTACCTAGTTTCTTTCATTGTTTTTCATTTCATTTCATCACATCAGACTTCATTTGGTCTAAAATCAATCTTAGAATAAGCATTTGTAGCTTAATCTACATTATATCACTATTAGGCTCCTTGAGGCCCTAGGGATGAATCAAGTGTTCTATACTTGATTCTATGCCACTATGGAGTTCTCATGTTCCTTGATTTTTTCTAATCCTTCCTAATCTACATTAGGGACATGATCCAAGTGTTTTGAGAGCACACCCACATCCCTAAATTGAGAGAAAATTGAACGGTGACAGGGTGCTCCAGTTGAGCTCTATTCGAAGTGTGTTTGCAAATTGGTTTTACTATATGTTAGGAATATTCTTTTAAACTAATGTTTGAATGTCTACACTTGTTACGAATAGGTTAGGTTTTCTCTAATCATAGATGCAAAAAGGAAATATTCTGTATATGATCAATAATTCTATGCTATTGTTCAAGACCTAAAGAAATGGAGACAATACTTGATAATGAGTGAATTCATATTGTATACTTATAATAGGTCTATACAATATTTGGGTAGTAAGAATAAGTTCAATTAGAGATATATAAAATGGGTTGAATATTTATAGAGTTATACATTTTTGATAAAATATAAGACTGGAGTCACTGATCGAGTTGCTGATGCATTGAGTAGAAGATCTTTGATGACTGACATGAGAATTGAAGTTCTTGGTTTGATGACATGAAGGATTTGAATGAAACTGACTCTAATTTTTATGAGCCATGGAGAAAGTGCAGAGCACCTATTCAAGATCAACTGAGTAATAAATGGGAAGACTATTTCATTGAAGATGGTATGTTGTTTAAAGGTATTCAATTGTGTATACCGAGAGGATAAATGAGAACTAATTTGATAAAGGAAAAACATAGTAATGGTTTGGCTCAAAATTTTGGCATTGATAAAACATTAAATTTTCTTAAGGAGAGATACTTTTGGCCATAGTTGTATAAAGATGTTCAAAAATTTGTGAGAAGTTGTAGAGTTTTTCAAGTTACAAAGGGAGTAAGTCAGAATATTGGATTGTATAGACTGATTTTTGTTCCTGAGAAACCTTGGATTGATATTAGTAAGGGTTTTTTTCTTGGCTTACTGAAGAAAATAAGAGGTAATGATTCTATATTTTTTTGTTGTGGATAGAAATTTCATACCCTATGGAAAACATCAAATGCAGTGCATATAAAAGATATTTTCTTTAAGGTAATTATCAGATTGCATGGATTACCAAGGAGTATCATCTCTAATTGAGACAATAAGTTTGTTGGTTACTTTTGGAAGACTATGGAAAAAGTTGGGTACTGAGTTGAGGTATAGTTCTACATTTCACCCATAGACTAATGGATAGATAGAGGTTGTAAATAGAAGTTTGGGTCATCTATTGAGATGCTTAGCTGGAGATAAACTAAGTAATTGGGATTCTATGTTGGCACAAGCAGAGTTTACATACAATAATTTAGTGAATAAAAGTACTAGAAAAACACCTTTCGAGATTGCTAATGGCACATGACTGAGAGGCATATCAGATTTGAAGAACATTGTTGGTGAAGAAAAGAGAAGTGTTGAAGGAGAAGAATTTTCTAAGTTCATGAAGATATTATATGAGGAAGTGAAACATAAGTTGGAGCAGAGTAATCAGAAAAACAAGGACAAAGAAGATAGATCAAGAAGAGACAAGACTTTTGTAGTTGGAGATGAAGTAATGGGTCATTTAAAGAATGGCAAATTTCTTGTTGGAACCTATGGAAAATTGAAAATGAATAAATTTTGTCCTTGCAACATAGTGAAGAAGTTTAACAATGGAAATGCTTATGAGATTGAGTTACCTGATGACATGGATATATCACCTATGTTAAAAATTACAGAATTATATGAGTATCATGAATTTGATGAAGAAATGACAGTACCAAATGATTATCCTAAGAAGCAGATAGAAGAAGTTGAGCATATTTTGGCACAAAGAGTTGGAAGAAGTACAGAAGGAAAAGAGTACATGGAATATATGGTAAAGTGGAAGAACAAAGAAACTAAAGATAGTTCATGGATTACACAATATGAGTTGGATTCAACTCAGGTTGTACCTGCTACATGATTTAGAGAATCATCTCAAAATAACCCCAGGTGTTTGATGTAGGAGCATCTCGGGTCCTTGGAAATCCTGTATCACAAAAAAAGAGTTAGAGTTGTCAGTTGTAGTTAGTAGCTTGTTTTGGGCTCTTAGTGATGTATTCTTGTTTCCACTGATGGGGCTTGCTTGCTGCTTAGTTTCTTCTTTCATCAAGTTGGCTCGGTGTTCACCAAGTTGATTTTCTATTGCTTGGTAATCTTGTTCACTGAGTGGTTTATTTTGGATGCCAGCTCGTGCATTTAATTTTGGTCATAGATTTATTGGTTACATCGATCATTAGGAAGCATGTGGACCTAGATCTGTTCATTCTATTCCCCAATGTTGGATTTGAAGGCTGAATTACTTTGGTATCCTCTTCTATAAATAAAGTAGTATGTTGTAGATCTTAGGCAGTGAGATAGAAGAAGGGAAGATAGGATCTAAAGGTTGAAATCCTTGATGTTGGAGGATTGTTTGTAAATGAATTCTTATTTTATTTGGCTGTAACCAGGAATGCCTTACTCCACAACATGTAAGAATATTTCTATGGTGATTAATATACAATATCTCTACATTCTGTGTCTCCCTATTATTGTGTTATTGCTTCCGTGTGTTGTGTTCCCAGGAGGTTGGCAATTTGGGTGTGACTTAAGCCTTATCTTCCTTCCCTCCTTACATCAGATTTACCTAATTAGGATAGGATTAAGGGGTGCAAGAGGGAAAATTAGGAGTATGTAAGTGGATGGGGGCTTTTACGAATTTTGAATTTTGTTAAATTCAAAATACAAGAAAGGTTTAGTTAATTAAATACATAGGTTTATTTAATTAAAATGGGTTTAGACATTAGATAAATTAGATTGATTAATTTATCTAGAGGGATTAGGAAGTAAGGAATTAATTCAATAGGAAAGATATTTAATCAACGCGTCTCTAGAAGAATAGGGATGGAACATTAAGTAATTAAATAAATTATTTAATTAATAAAATGATTATAGAAGAATGGTTAAACAAATTTTTTATGATCAATATTTAATGATCCGATTTGGGTGTCTACAATATTCATTTTTGTTAAACTTTTGTAACTATTGTAAAGATTTGGGAGAGTTTTCATATAATGCTCATGTTAGGATTAGTGTAGGAAGTTGTTTCACTACTTTAATTTTATTACAAGGTTATATATCAAAAGAGATGAAGAAGATCTCAGAAATTTTGATTTAATATGTGATGATGAAATTCTTCTTGTCTACTCAACCGTAAGTAAGGCCTATAGATGCTAGAAGAAAAGAATCATACGTATGTTAGAAAGTAAAGTCCACCAAGATAATTGAGAGGGGGGGGGGTGAATCAGTTGTTAGATAAATACAACTTTTATCAACTTTAATATATTTTAACCAAGTAAGCAATGTGATAAACAACCATAGAAAGATATACATACACAACAACATAATAACACAAGATATGTTGACTAGGGAACCTCTTGATCAAAGAGTAAACCCCAGTGGGAATGATGCCCACAAAAGATGCACTAATATGAAATTTCATTATGAGAGGATGGACTATGATAGGAGTCTTATGAAATACATTCAATACATATTAGTTCTTTCTAGGAGACTTTGAATCCCTTCTAAAAGATTCTAACTCTGCTAGGAGTTATGGAAGACAGAAGGACCCACTGCCCAAACAACTTCAATGGAAAGATCATTGAACACACTATCCAACTGATCTCTATATTAATCAACATAATAATATGAAAAGATTACTGATCTCAACAACTTAACACTTCTCCTCTGACTGTGCCAAACCACACCAACTGCTTCATAAGATCTCAATACCAGATCTTTGTACTTCTCATATCCTCTTTCAACAAGTATTGCACAATTCCACAATTCAATTTCACAATATTACAATCCAATTACAAATTAAAATAAGGAAAAAATTCCTTCCTTTATACCACACTCAAGTAATTACAAATGAGTTGACATACATATTACAAAATAAAATCTTCCACACGTTACATAAAAATTCCATAATTACATAAAACTGTCGGCTTCCAATTAAGATAACTCTTCACTCATGTGACCTCTGACCTTGATGTCACATCCATGTCACAATTATCATGTATTTATCATTTATTCAAATTCACATGCTTAGAATCTATCCCGATTAGGATATATCATTCGATTTCCAAAAACCGCTACTCTGGAACACTGCTTGAATACTACTTCCATTGAATTACACATAACTATCATGAATAAATGAATTTCTATACATGCTCTTAAAAATGATCTTATAGAACATCATAGAGTAAGTACTCAACTTTACATAGCTTGATCTTCAATATTCCAAGTGTGCTAACTCAAACACTATCTGCTTCTCTGCTAAACTTCAGTAAATCATTGTGTTGACATCAATGACAATTACAATCATGAGTACAACAACAACCTTTAAAGAATAGCTATGAATACTCCCCCATAGGATATATTTAGCATTCATTGCTAACAATCTCCCCCATTGGCATTGATGGAAACAAAGATGAAAAAACATCCAAGTTCCATGAATACCAACAATTGCAAGACTGCTCCTCTGAATATAATTCAAATCCTCTTCATCAATCAAATCTCTCTTCATTTTCCTATTCATCTCTTTTTAGTTTTCCATTTTATATTTCTTGTAACCTTCTTCCTTAGATTCTCTTGAATATATAGTTTTTTAATGTATCCTTCTCCCCCATTGACATCTATGACAGATGCTTCATCACTATGTCAACAACAACTTCAATGTCAAAATAAACTTTTCAGAAAATACATTCACTAGAGTCCTCATGACTCAGCTTAGATAAACATACTCCCCCATAGAGGAAGTACCAAGAACCAGTCCAGAAGAAAGATAAGGCTCATATACCACTAGACAGATGCAACCATCTACATCACTTCTCAAAAGTAGGTGGGGGCATAACCCCAAGCATACCCGTCAGATACAAAAATGTATCCTTAGGAAAAGGATTTGTAAATATATCCACAATTTTATCTTTTGGGCTTATATATTCCAATCTGACTTCTTTTTCTACCACTTTCTCTCTCACTACATAATACTTTATCTCTATATGCTTCATCTTAGAATGTAGTACATGATTCTTAGACATACTAACTGTGATGGTGTTATCACAATGTATAACAACAAGCTCAACAAATTTTATTCCAATATCCTTTAGCATTTGTTTCATCCAAATTATCTGATTACAATTGTTTGTTGCTACCACATATTCTGCTTCTATTGTGCTATGTGAAATACAGTTCTTCTTCTTTCTTAGCCAAGAAACTAATCTTCCTCCAAGGAAAAATGTTCCACCACTTGTTCTGTTTTTTTCGTCAACACTACCTCCCCAATCTACATCTATATATGCACATAGGGTATACCACAATACATATTCAATTGTGCCTCTTAAGTACCTCAGTATCCTTTTTACTGTTGCATAATGTGATTCTCTGGGATCAGCTTGAAATCTCACTACAATTCCAATTGCATGTGATATATCAGGTCTTGTATGAGTTAAATATTGCAATCCTCCAATCATAGATTTGTACTTCTTTTGTTCAACTACAAGAGTCTCATTTGTGCTAGATAACTTTTCTTCGGTTACCATAGGTGTTCCAACTGGTTTACAGTTCTCCATTCCAAATCTCTTCAACAAGCCATTCAAGTACTTTGTCTAACTTATGAAGATACCATCACTATTCTATGTTATCTGCAATCCTAAAAAATATTTCATCTCACCAATCATACTCTTTTCAAATTCAGTCTTCATTTCACCTGCAAATTTATCAGTGGCTTCATCTTCTCCTCCAAAGATAATATCATCAACAAAAATAACTACAACCAACAAACTATTTTCAATCTCTTTTGTGTACAAGTTTCTCTCTGCTGTGCCTTTAGTATATCCTAATTTTATCAAATACTTATCAAGTCTTGCATACCAAGTTCTAGGTGCTTGTTTCAATCCATATAAAGCTTTCTTCAATTTACATACCATATCTCCTTTATTAGTTAAAGGAAAATATTTAGGCTGCTCAATGTAAACTTCTTCTTCTAATTCTCCGTTTAGAAATTCTACCTTCAGATCCATCTGATACACTTTGAATTTCTTATAAGTTGCATAAGCCAAAAACATTCTTACTGCTTCAATTCTTGCTACTAGTGAAAATTTTTCTTCATAGTCAATTCCTTCTTGCTGTGAGTATCCTTTACATACCAATGTTGCTTTATTTCTTACAACTTCTCCTTGTTCATTCATCTTGTTTTTGAATACCCATTTAGTTACTATAACATTCTTATCTTTAGGCCTAGGGACCAATTCCCAAGTCTTGTTATTTTCAATTTGATCTAGTTCTTCCTTCATAGCTTTAATCCAATTTTCATCTTCACAAGCTTCACTAGTAGATTTAGGTTCAATTTGAGAAACTAAACACAACTATTCTTGTACCTTATTTCATGTCAGAACTCCTCTGTCTATACTTCCAATAATTTGCTCAACGGGATGATTTCTTGATAGGTTTGTGTTAGGTTTCACTATCTTAGTTCTTGTTTTAGCTATAGGTTCTTCAATGATTTATTCAATGTAGCTTTCATTAAGCAAATCACTATCAGTTTCATAGAATAATTCTGCATTCTCTAGATTAGTTCTAGGATGAGTTCCTTCATTTGATTCATAATCAAGCATTCTTTCCTGAATTTTTAACTTTTCATGAACTTTAACATTTGTGCTCTCAACAATAGTTTTAGTTCTTTTATTATAACATCTATAAGCTTTTCTCTTCAATGAATATTGAAGAAATATACCTTCATCACTTCTAGGGTCAAACTTTCCAATGTCATCATCTCTCTTAATATAACATTTGCTTCCAAAAATTCTAAAATACTTAACTGATGGTGCATGTTGAAACTATAGCTCATAAAGTGTCTTGTCTGTATCTTCTCTGATTTGTACTTTGTTCATTGTGTCCACTTCTATTTTAACTACTTCTCTCTAGAATATTTTCGCCAAGTCATTTTCAAACAACATGGCTCTTGTTGCTTCACTCACTGCCTTGTTCCTTCTTTCTATAATACCATTTTGTTCAGGTGCCCTAGGGGATGAAAAATGTCTCTTAATTCCATTCACTTCACAAAAAATATTAAATTCCTTTGAAGTAAATTCTCCACCTCTATCTGATCTCAAACATTTAATCTTCATTCCAGATTCATTCTCAACTTTGTTCTTAATAATTTTAAACTTATCAAATGCTTCAGACTTTTCTTTAAGAAATGCAATCCACATCATTCTTGTAAAATCATCAACAAGAATAATAAAATACCTTTCTCCATAGAATCCTCTAGTCCTTGTGGGACTACTCAAATCTGTATGAACAATTTCCAACTTCTCTATTGTTGTGAACTTCTTTCTCAAAAATGAGTTTCTCTTCTGCTTAGCCATCACACATTCCTTGCAAATCATGTTAGTAGGTTTCATAATCTTAGGAAAATCTCTTACTACAAGTGCAGTACTTATTTTGACAATATTATTAAAGTTTATATGACAAAATATTTTATGCCATAACCAACTATCATCAATCTTAGTAATCAGGCATGCCATCTCAGTAGGATTCAACTGAAATACATTACCTCTGGTTCTTGATCCAGTACCAATCAAATTACCATCCTTGTCTTTGATTACACAAGTTTTCTCAGTAAACCAAACTTGATATCCCTTATCAACTAGTTGTCCAACACTAAAAATATTATGTTTCCATCCATCCACAAAGTAAACATCATCAGTATTAGTCTTTCCATCAAGAGTAATATATCCTATACCTTTTATCAAACAAGGTGCATTGTTTCCAACTCTAACAACTCCTCCATCATAATTGTTAAAATTTATGAATTTCTTCATGTCTCCAGTGATATGATGTGAAAAACCACTGTCTATAATCCAATCAACTTTCTTTTCTACTTGAGAAACTAAAGCTTTTTCTTCCTTAACCTCTGTTTCAGGATTTTTTTCTTTTATTGCTAAAAATCCTATATCATCATTCTCATTATCACTTTCACTTCAAGATTTCTCCATACTATCTTCAAATTATTCATCATTAGCATAATAACATTCTTTAGATCTTCTAGGTTTAAAGTTCTTTCTATACTTCTTAACTCTCTTAGGATATTTAGATGCAAAATGACCATATTCTTGACAAGTCCAACATTTAAAGATTTTCTTACCATCTGGTTCTCTTTTCACAAGTAAGGCAATACCTTCTTCAATATTCCCATCTTCTTCATTCCTAGTTTTTCTTCTACTAGCATAATCTCCACTCACACTCATGCTTCTTGACAAAGTAGGGCAAATACTAAGTGCGCTGAATGCTGTCTCCATTCTAGGTAAATCTCTTGATTTCCTCAAGTTCATTTCTACTGCTTCTAATCTTCCAAGAAGGGTTTCTCTAGTGAAGTTCTTAGTACATGGTATAACTTGTTCAATCATCTATGTTGTCTTCTTAAATGTAGGAGTTAATGTCCTCAGAATTTTCTAGATCACTTCATTCTCTGTCTTGATTCCTTCACAAGATTTTATACCTACAACAATTTCTGCCATTCTACCAATATAGCTTCTAACAGATTCATCTTCCATCATTCTTATATCTTCAAATGCACATATCCAATTATGTAATCTAACTTTCTTTGCATGTTCATCACCTTCAAAAGTAGATTGTAAAGCTAACCAAATTTCATGAGATGTTTTTTAGATATTTTACCTGACTGTACTCATTTTCTAGAAGGGCTGACAAAAGTTCTTCTCTCGCAGTATGTTACACATGAATAGATCTCTTTCTTTAGTAGTACATTCTTCAATCTTGTCTTCATCAATGATAATCTTCTGGTTCTTTGTGATTAACCAATATCCTGGTCCTAAACGAAGTAAATGTGTCTTCATCTTTTCTTTCTAGCTATCAAAATTTACTCCATCAAACTTATGACTTTCTTTCCTGAAATGACTCGCCATGCATCTCCTCAAGCTATTAAAATTTTCCTTCAAGGACCTACTACTCTGATACTAATTGTTAGAAAGTAAAGTCCACCAAGATAATTGAGAGGGTGGGGGTGAATTAGTTATCAGATGAATACAAATTTTATGAACTTTAATAGATTTTAACCAAGTAAGCAATGTGATCAACAACCATAGAAAGATATACATACACAACAACACAATAACACAAGATATGTTGACTAGGGAACCTCTTGGTCAAAGAGTAAACCCCAGTGGGAATGATGCCCACAAAAGATGCACTAATATGAAAGTTCATTGTGAGAGGATGGACTTTGTTAGGAGTCTTATGAAATACATTCAGTACATATTAGTCCCTGCTTGGAGAATATGAATCCCTGCTAAAAGATTCTAACTCTGTTAGGAGTTATGGAAGATAGAAGGACCCACTACCCAAAAAACTTCAATGGCAAGATCACTGAACATACTATCCAACTAATCCCTATATTAATCAAAAAAATAATACCAAAAGATTACTGATCTCAACAACTTAAGACTTCTCCTCTGACTATGCCAAACTGTACCGACTGCTTCATCGGATCTCAATACTAGATCTCTATACTTCGCATATCCTCTTTCAACAAGTATTGCACAATTTCGCAATTCACTTTCATAATCTTACAATACAATTACACATTACAATAAGGAAAACATTCCTTCCTTTATACCACACTCAAGTAATTACAAATGAGTCGGCATACATATTACAAAATAAAATCTTCCACACATTACATAAAAATTCCATAATTACATAAAACTGTCAGCTTCCAATGAAGATAACTATTCACTCGTGTGACCTCTAACCTTACTGTCACATCCACATAAAAATTATCATGTCTTCATCATCTTTTCAACTTCACTTGCTCAGAATCTATCCTGATTAGGAGATATCATCCAATTTCCAAAAATCATTACTTAGGAACACTGCCTGAATACTGCATTCACTGAATTACACATAACTATCATGAATGAATGAATTTTTGTATGCGATCTTAACCATGATCTTATAGAACATCATAGAGTAAGTCCTCAACTCTACATATCTTGATCTTGAATATTCCAAGTGTGCTAACACAAACACTGTCTGCTTCTCTGCTAAACTTCAATAGATCACTGTGTTGACATCAATGACAATCATAGTCATGAATGCAACAACAACTGCTATAGAATGGATGCGAATGCTCCCCCATAGGATATATTAAACATTAATTCATAAAAAAGGATGGTTGAATGCACAAATGTCATAGTGGATGAAGAATGAAATGAAGAAGTACAAAAAATAAAATATTATGAAATTGATGAATCTCTCTATATGGTAGAAGAAGTTAAGCTAAGGAAATAGAGGAGAAATAAAAGGTGCCAAAAAATAATTTGAATACTCCATAAATTATGTGCATATAAACCATTTATAAAATTAGATCATTAGTAATAAGAATGAAGGTGTGTTGACTAGGATAAGATATATGAGGGAAAATGAACAGGTACATAGTCATCTTCTATCAAGGATTAAAATCAAGACCTTAATTGATGTAAATAGAGTTGAAGGTTGGATGCTAATAATGGAAGAGATAATGAGAAGAATTAGAAATAGGAATCAATTCATATAAAAGTAGACAAGAATATCATTGGAGAAAAATAAGTGTTCTAAAACATATTGAATGCTGAAGGAAAATTAACAAGAAACAAGGAAAGGTTGGTTTTCATGGGTTACTCTCAAATTGAATGAATTGAATTTGAGTAGACATTTGTATCAATTATTAGGATGGAGGAGATGATGATATTTATTTCTTTCACTAATCATAAAAAATTTAAGTTATATTAGATGGTGTTGTATCACCTTTATTGAATAGTGATATAGAAGAAGAGGTATACATAAAGTAGCTTAATGGATTTTAGTTTTCAAAGCATCTAGATACATTTTTCAAACTCTAAAAGGTTTTATATGGTATTAAATAATCCCCTGGGGCTTGGTATGTAAGGTTGGACAAGTAATTACTTTAGAAAAATTTCAATAAAGGTACTCCATATAGAAATATTTATGTTGAGGAAGAAAAGCTCTTGATAGCTATAATGTACATTGATGACATCATCTTTGGTGGAGATGATACTGTACTCAAAATCTTTCCATAAGAGATGCAAAAGGACTTTGAGATGTCTATAATTGGTGAGTTGTCTTTCCTCCTTCAACTACAAGTTTCTTAGCTAGACATATTATCTTTATTACTCTAGATAAATACTTTAATGAAATGTTGAAAAAGTTTAATATGGAGTATTCTCAAGTTGTGAGTAGACCTATGACTATTGTTTATATTTTGAGAAAATATGATGTCTCTTCTAGTTGATAAAAACCTCTAGAGGTCTATAATTGGAGGATTGTTGTGTTTGTCTACTTCTAGATTCGATATAATGCATGTAGTATGTTTGGCTTCAAGAAATCAATACAATCTTAAGAAATCATGTGAGAAGGTTATCAAAAAGATATTTAGATATTTGAAGGAAAATCTAAATTATGGTTTATGGTACAAAAATAATATCTTTACGTCGATTCTAATTGGGTTGTTTGTGTGGATGATAGAAGAAGTACTAGTGGAAGTGCATTTTTCTTGGGAGAGAAGTTGGTCTCTTGGTTTTTTAAGATTTAGGATGTAGTGTCCTTATCCATAGTACAAGATGAACATATGGTTGAAGCTTCTTGTTTCACTCAATTTTTATAGACGAGGAAGACTTTAAAGTACATCAAGGTTGTATATGAAGAGCCCATTCCAATTATTTATAATGGGGGCCAACTAGAAGTTGAGTCTATGTGTGCGAAATTTTATTCTGCAAGCTGCAATCACAAACACTTCAATAGATCATTAGATGCATGGTTAGTCAAATGATATTAGATAAATGAATGCATAAAACTATAACAATTCGATCTATTACGTCCTAAATGATGCAAGTATGAGTTCTCTCATATTTTTCAAGTAGTATCAGTGACTTGACTGCACCGAGACAAATTATTTCTATATGAATGCAAGATTAAACTATATTTTTGTATTTTTTCAATGCAAATAATATATGAGAAAGTATGAAAACTGAATGAAATCTATGTTATAATGATATGAAAATAACTAAGCAAGAATATGAAAAGTCCCAAAATTGATGAATTGATGTGTAATAGCTCCTCAAAACCTACAAAATAATAATGATATCAAAATTATACATATTGAATGAGAAGATGAGTCTTCCTTGTATAGGAACCCTAATAAAAATCATCTGTAGAGATTAATTCAGATGAACGAGCAGCCATAATCCAAAGTTGAGTTAAAGCATTCTTTTTGAGTTGATTTCAGGAAATAGTAGATAAAATAGATTGATTTAATCTTTTATGCTTAAGTTAAAAACTTTTTTCCTTTTATTTGATTTAATAATTATGCAGCTCAACTTTTTAACTCAAACTTGCTTATTTTTATGAACTTTGTTTTTATGAATCTTTGAATTTTGTTTTTATCAATTTCTCCTTTGTTTTTATAAATTTTGAAGATAATCCATTATTTTTTTCAATTTTTGGATTTATCTCAAATTAATTCAAATTAAGTCCTCTTTTGTGTAAATGGAAAATGGATTCAATTTAATTAATGTGCTAGGACATTTAATTAAATTAATTTATTTAAATTGATTTAATTGACAAATAATGTTGATATTTAAGAATTAATTATTTTTGATGATTTTGCAACTTTGATGATCATATCAGATTGAAAGAAATTGAATTAACTTTTGGGTTAGGACTTTTAATATCTCTATTGTGTAAAAGGAAAATGGGTTCAATTTAATTAATGTGCTAGGACATTTAATTAAAATAATTGATTAAAATGATTTAATTGAAAAATAATGTTGATATTGAAGAATTAATTATTTTTGATCATTTTACAACTTTGATGATCATATAAGATTGAAAGAAATTAAATTACCTTTTGGGTTAGGACTTTTATGATTATGATCAATAATTGAGGTTAGGGGTCCATGATTTAGGAGACCAATTTTAGGTGATTACATTTTCCCCTCTTTGAATTGATGTGGGAGAAAAACATTGATTCAAGGAACATGTGATATCAAAGTGTAGAATATTTTGATATGAAGCAATGAAACTATTTTTGAGAAGGAGAAACTGATTTCAAGCTTGATTGAACAAAGATCAATTGATGATTCAAAAGATATCGATTCTGAACTTGATTGAACTAGAATTGATGAAAGAGACTTCAAACTTGATGGAATGAAGACCAATTGATGATAATATCAAAATATCCATATTGATGTGGTGAGATGAAACTGAATATATATTTGATGATCGATTGAGATAAATGACATGGGATGGGTCTTGATGAAGCCAAATACTAGATTAAGAAGAGGATATCATATTGATATAGGTCCTAATGAACTTGATATACACCTAGAGATTTGATTGTGTTGCAATAGATCTGATGTATGTCCAAGTGACTTGACGTGAAGCAATGAAATCACTCATTCAGAAGAATAAAAGAACCTCAACTTGATATGGATTTTGATGAAGTTGAGATTCCCCTAGCAATGAGGTCTCATTTGATTATTAGATTTGACAGCTAGATCGTTGAAGAATATTTGGAAATTTTTATTGCTTTGCAGATTGATCTTTGATTAATGATCATGGATTGATGATGTATTTATCATGCTCCCTCAAGAGAAAAATCAAAATATGAAGAGGTAACATAGTGATTTCAAGCAATTCAATTGATTTAAAAAATCTTATTTTGATTAAAAATGCTTTTGAAAAGATTTGATTTGATTTGGATTGAGTTGCATATGTTTAGGAATCCATTCTACATGTGTTTGGGGTTTGTTGACCAAGTTTGACCTAGTTTGAGCATGAGTTGGTCATGGCTAGCTAAAAATTTTGAGCACATAAAATAGATTGAGAAATGACATGGAAAGATTTTGGGTTCAATTTGTGTGATGGAGATCATTTGCACAAGTGGTCAACTACTTTTGACTAGAGATTTGATTAAATATTTTGACAATTTAGAAGATGTCATATTTCAGTTTTGATCCCAAAAAAGGAATCAGAAGCATCCAAATAGGTAGGGGTACAATTTTCACCGAAATTGGAGCACTTTGAAATTTGGCCAAATTGATATAAAAGGGGTCAAAAGGTTAAATATCTCATGTAGGAAATATCATGCCAATGTATAGGTACTCAATCATGTCATAAAAAGGTTTGTAGTCAATCTCTTGTGATAGCATGATGAACACATTAATGTGAATTGTCTGTTTAGATCTCTCCTCACAAAATATGCATAATTTCAAGAAACAATATTACCTTGTTAAAAACATCTTGAATGCAAATTCTACCATGAATGGAGCCTAGGACTTAGTCATTGATATTTAATATGATCTTTTTCATCAATGAGAATTTAGGACACAAAATTTTGATACAACCCTCACTGGTTAGGAAAGCATGAGGATATGAATATCACATAGTTGGATTAAGTATAAGAAGTAGACATAAGCACCAAGGCACAAAGAGCTAAAATGACCTGAATGCCATTTCCTTTTAATATTGCAAGAAAATTATAAACACCGAGGAGTAAAGAGAAAAGATGAACTGAATGTCTCTTTCATAAAAAAAAACCAAACAAGACATAGATCCTTCTTTTCCTATGCAATAGTGATTGTTCTATTTGCAATGACCCTTTATATTTTAAAACCTAGGACAAATTTTAGCATTGTATACCCACAGTGACCTATATGTTCACATCCTTGGGTAGATATTGAGATTGCATTAGTAATAAGAAATCATTCATTAATAGACAAGGAGAAGTTTTAACCTCACTGAAGTGTTCAAATAAAGAGGGTCAAGGTATATGCGACATTCTAATTGTGATGGAGGCTCTTACCATAGACACCTAGTTTATGTAATGCTTTCAAATCACTAGAACTAATCCTACAAATAGAAAACCATGAAAAAAATTATTATGCCCCCATTCCTTACTTCTCTAAATAAAGATAGACATAATAGAGTCACTCATGGGGTATAATAGTTGAAAATCTAATTTTAATAGACAACATACAAAGAAATTTTTAGTATAGCTCAAACAGTTTTAGTTGTTGTTTTCAGTTCATAGATATGATTGTCTATGATATTTTCTGTGTTTACAATGTTAGTGGAAAAACCCTTCAGTGGTTAAGAGATAGGAAACTAACACAAGGATGAATTGCTTAAACTTCTAGGATATTGCCCCTATTATGGCTAGATTTCCCTAAGACTTAGACGTTGACCAATTTGAAGCCATGAAGGTTCCAGGAAGAACCAAAGGTATTGTGAAAGTGACTAAAAGATATGTATAAACTAAAGCTTATGAAAGTAGTAAATGCCAATAAATGCATTGATAGATGGAGCGTTGAAGTACAAGAGGTGCCTATTTACCAGGTTTTCACCACTTGAGAGAGATTCTATTTTTTCTACCAAAATGCTTGTTTACCTAGTTTTCATCAAGGCACTTTTTCTTATTTTTCAATTTTTTTGTTCTTTTCTTCTTGTTTTCCTCTTTTTTTTGTATTTTTAAGCTTTTTGATTTTTTTTTTCAATTCATCAAGGAATATTTTTACCAGGTTTTCACTAGGATGATCATTTTTTTAGGAATTTATATGGTGTTTTGTTTTGGATTTTTTTAGGACTTTTTACAATTTTTAGATTTTTAAAGATTACCAGTTCTCAAGCAAGATCAAATTGGTTTTCCCCTTAATGTCTAGAAAGGTGTAGGACATCAGAGAGGGATGAGAAAGATGATGGGTCAAAAGTAGATAAAAAAGCTAATGGATGAAGTGAGTGAATGTGACCCTGAAGGATAGTCTCCTCAAGATTACTCAAGCTAGGGAAAAATATATCACAATGTAAGCCAATTGTGAAATGCCAAATAGAATATAGGACAATGACTTGATGTCATGAAAGAAGGTGTGGTCCAAAAGAGTGGACATGCCAAGAGGCTTCTAAGAACCTATTATTCATTTTTATTTCTTCATTTTGATCAAGACAAAGGGGTCAATTTGGATAAGATATGGATATGATAACATGATTAGAATAAGGGTCGATGGAAGCTATGAGAGAATAGTTTTAGGATTATGGAAATGATGCTTAGCATTAGTGAGGATTTTCTTGAGATAAGAAAGATTGTGATAGTGTAGCATGGATGAGAGAACATGAATAAGTTGATGGAAAGAATGGTGGATATCAATATACATGATTCTCATGGGTCTTCTCAACCTTGTCAAGATCAAAGTGAAATAGGGAATATGGATGTATGTGGAATACATGGTAAGGAATGGATGGAGAATGTGATGGATGAGGTAGTATGGATGGGACTTGAATCCAAGTGTAGAGTGCAAGAGGAAGAAATAAACATGATGCTTGTTTACCAGGATTTCATCATGTTACTTATCCAAGGTGCAACAAGAAGTGGTTTTCACCATAGGATGGATTTATTTTTCTTTACTTTTTCTACCAAGGAATTTGTTTCTAGGTTTTCACCAAGACACTTTTCCAAGTCCTCTGTTTTTTGCATTTTCTAATTTTTTGAGGAACTCAAGCTTGATTCTCTTTGGATAATTCTCATTTGGAACCATATTCTTTGATGGGCCAAAGCTGGTGAAAGGTATGCTCAAGGATGCTGATAGGGTGATGGAAGGGAAATGATATAGAGGGTAAGAATAGTTAATGACTAAGGATTTATGTGATAGATTGGGTGAAGGGGATGGATAGATAGTGAAAGGGAGGATAAGAAGAATACATAGGTGTTGGATAAGGGATAGGGTATTGAAATATTTGTGTAGGAGTATGTGGAAAGAGTGACAAGATCAACATAAACACACACCTTGAAGGGTAGTGAGATGATAGAGGAAAACTCAAGTGAACAACTTGAGGCTTTGATGTAGGAGGTGATGGAAAATATTTGGAAGTTGATGGAGTGAAAGCATTTGGAAGCTTAGATGCCAATATTGATTTTTATTTTGTCTCCAAGTCTTTTAAGAGAGACTTGGGAATCTACATAGATTTTGATTTGTCTTTTCTTTTGAATTCTTTAGGATGCACTTCTTCGATGAGGGATTTAGAAACCCACATTTTCTTTGATTTATTTATTCTTTTCTTGATAGAATTTTGTATTATTTTGAATATCTCTTTTCTCATAGTAGTCACAAGTATATTAGATAGGACATAGTGATCTTCAAATATAACTAGATTCTTATATTTCTAAATTCTTTGTTTGAAATCCAAATTGCTTCCAAAAGACGTGGGAATTATGGATGAACAAGGCTGATATGGCTGGTTCATATGAATAGGTTGATATGAAGGGTTTAATGATGCATGTCTTTTTTGATCTTGATAGGAAATAGGGTATGTGGATGACAAGCTAGGAGTGATAGGAGCGATGGATGGTGGAATATAAGGACCCAATATAGATGGAAGGTTTGAGTGTTTTAGCTTTGGGATATAGGGACCAAGGATGGATTTGGAGGATGCAAATGGGTAATGGACATGGATATAAGAATCTATAGAGTGTTTTTTATGGCTGAGGCTATCATCTTTATGATTAATCTTTACACCAATACACTCATAAGTATCTTTGATAGTAGAAATTTTTATAGGAGTAGCTAAAGCTTGATGGGATTTCTTCTTATGAAAATGATTTGAAAGAGTAGCATATTTTTGAGGTGTATATGGATGAGTATAACAAGAGGATGAGGGGATTCTCTAATCTTGACAAGGATCTTTGGATAGCATAGGAAGAGTGTTGTGCACTTGATCTTTCTTAGGAAGTGGAAGGATACGTGGCTCTTGAGATGGAGGGATATCTTCTTGAAAGAAGTTAAAGGGTATGATTGGGTTATCGTTGGATACTTAGGATATGCTACCTTGGTAAATTTTTGGATGGGGATAGATGTCTTGATTTGATCTTCATACGACTTGTCTCTTGACCTTTTGGATTATCCTCTTGACATGGAGCCACTTCCAAGGATGATGTAGGATTTTTGATCTTGGTGAAATATTTTTGAAGGGATAATAAAGAATCATTTAGAATAGCTTTGATAGGTGTTGAAGCACATGAAAGCTTGGGTTCCATGCTTTTTGAGCTATGGAAAAGACTTGAATCAAGAGGTAAGTTATCTTGGATCTCTTTTAAAGGAAGTCCTTGAGGGTAGACATAGTCAACATGAAAAGAAATAGGTTCTTTGTTCAATGGAGGACCTTTGGATAGATTAGATGCTTTAGATGGTGACTGTATATTGGAAGAAGTACTTGTTGGACGGTGTGTTATTTTATTCCTTTAGGTCTTGAAGTTTAGATCTCAAAGTTTGGATTTGTTTTGATATGTCTACAATAAGCATCGCTTCTTCCTTGCTAGGAGTGTAGGATTTAGCCCATTTATTTTTAGCCATTGTAAGATTGTCTTTCTTCTTTCTCTCTTCAAAGTGTTTATGAGATATATTGGTTTGTACTTTAATGAAAGATTGATGTGATTGATAGCTTGAGAGTGATAAGGTATGAAGATCAAATCTAAGATGATTATGTGACTTTGTCTTGAAAGATGAATAAATGATGAGGTTGAGGTTTTGATTGTTGGTAGAGCTAACAAGATCTGATGTCCAACTAGGTATGAGGTATCAGAGTTAAGGCTAAGCCACCTAGGTAAGTGACACTCACGACTCAGGTTTAGACAACAAGATTTGATGGAATATTTATTGATTTTATCAACTTTGAACTTGATGTAATGAAGGCCAATTGATGTTGGTTGGATGGGAGATGAAACAAGTTCACTCATAGATTAGGATATGTGTCAATAAACTAGGTAGATGTGATATGAAATCATAGGTATAAGATCTCTACACAGATATACTAACTACAGGACTGATTAAGAAGTGTTCACACAGGTCTAAAAATGGAAAATCAGGTTGAAATAAGTTCTCTAATCCCAAACATTCAGAGGTTCGTATGATAAAATGAAAGCTCATATGAAACAAGGAGGTCCAAGACAATAAAATTTTATTCTTGTATGAAAATGTGCTAGTAAGTTCAAGGTGGGTAGTAACTAGTAGAATAGGATCTTAGCAATGATGAAGATGTGTAGGAGATGAGGGTTTTTCCACTGAGTTTTCGACTATTTCAATCATTTTTTTACAGGTTTCCAATTTGTTTAGTTTCCCATTGTTGTGCTAGTTTTCAATTATTTTTGGTCTATTTTTCAAATGATTTAATGATTTAAAAGCACAACAAATATGCAGCATAAAGAGGAATCCAAACACAAGCTAGTCTAAGGAAATTGGCATAGGAAGAAAATCTCTGCTTGCAAACTTAGGTGCACACCTAATAGCTAATAAGATTACGACCACTAGAGAACACACAATGGATCTCTCAATATCATATTAGCCAACTCCAAATGCTAATGGGGGCATGATATGGCAAGTGATCTTGGGGGAGTTACTATCTCCCTTGCATAAATATTATCAACCTTTAAGAGGTGAATCATGTAGCTTATAACTTGAGGTGTTTAGTAAGGGATTCCAATCATAACTATCCCCTGTAGTCCTGCAAGAAGGTTTGAGGTCTATAGCTCTACAAGTACTTAGATATGGTAGTCCCACATGTAGGATTGAAGCCTCTTAGCCCCACACGTAAAATTATATTTTTTTGTAGTCCCATAAACATGATTGAGACATGAGAATGTCCTACGAGTACTGAGATAGTGCAGTCCCACATGTAGGATTGAGACCCTCAAGCCCAACATATATTAGAGTAAATAGAATAGATATAGCTACATCCTCCAAGACTTTAATCTCAAAAGGAGGCTTTTGATTACAGTGGTTCAGAATGGGCAAGATTGCCTGCTCCCACTTGAGTTATTCTCGTGAGATTTTTCCCTCAACAGAAGGCTCACTAAAAGGTACACATGCAACAAATAGAAATGTTTCAAGGGTCTAGATTTTTGATTATCTATATAGACAAGAGCATACTCTCCTACCTCTATGCTTTTCGAAGACACATCAAGCATGCATGTTCATTTACTTGATCTATTTTTAATGATCATTTTGATGGTTCTATGTTTCTAATTGTCTATATAGACAAGAGAATAATCTCCTAACATCAAATTAAACATGAAAAAAGAACCTATCGGATGCCTAAGAAAAACAATTATGAAGACACAATGTTTTCTTGTATCTCCTTAGGCAACCTGCAAAACTGATTTGTCAGTAGTATTTTTAAGTGTATCTTGGGTGATCGATCTATAAAATGTAGGGTTATGCTATTCAAGAATTAGGAAAAATAGAGAACAAGCAAGAGTTAGCGTTAGCAACAATTAAATCCAATCAAGAAATAGGGACCCAAGATACTAGTTTTCAAAAATCTATTTTTTCTAGCCATTGTCTATCATCCAAATTAAAACGTTAGAGACTAAACCCCATTATAATTGAAGAGCTTTCCATAAATGTAAAATTTTTAGAAGAATTGAATGATTTGCATCCATAATTAATTTTTTAATGAAAGAATCATAAAAAAATTAGAAATCATATAAAATTGATCAAAAAAATATTAATTTTGTACTGTAGATTTACAAGACCAACCCCAATATGCAATAAAAATTTTGTTAGAAAATTCATTGATTTGTGCCTAAAATTATTTTTTTATGAAAAATTATAAATCAAATTAAATTGATCTCAAAAATCTAAATTTTTGACTGTAGACTTCTAATATCATTCCCAACCTACAATGAAAATTTTGTCGAAATATTCATTGATTTGTGCCCAAAATTAACTTTTTATGAAAAATAATAAAAATTAGAATTTTCCATTGTAGACTCTCGACATCATCTCCAACATCCGATAAAACTTTTATTAGAAAATTCATTGATTTGTGCCCAAAATTAATTTTTTTTTAATGAAAAATCATTAAAAAATTATAAATTGCATAAATTGGTGAGAAAAATCTAAGTCTCTTATTGTATGCTTCTGATGTCAACCCCAACCTTTAATAAAATATTTATTAGACAAATCATTGACTTGTACTCAAAATTAATTTTTTATGAAAAATCATAAAAATATTATAAATTACCAAACATTGATCAAAAAAATAAAAATTTTATATTGTAGCCTCCTGACATCAACCCCAACTTATAGTATAAATTTTATTAAAAAAATTCATGTCTTTTAGGAGATATGACAAAATCTTTGAAAACTTGCATGCAAAAATAAATCAGCAAAGAAAGACTTAGTGATCTAAAAAATCAAGGATTCGAGGCCAAAAATCTATGTTCAGCCCCATGGTGGGCACCAAAAATATGTGTGCTAAATTTGATTCTACAAGCTGTAATCACAAACACTTCAATAAATCATTAGATGCATGGTTAGTCAAATGATATAAGATAAATAAATGCATAAAATCATAACAATTCGATCTATTGCCTCCTAAATGATGTGAGTATGAGCGCTCTCAGTTTTTTCAAGCAATATTAGTGACTTGACTACACCAAGAAGGAGGGTTTCTATATGAATGCAAGATTAAACTATATTTTTTTATTTTTTTCAATGCAAATAAGATATGAGAAAATAAGAAAACTAAATGAAATCTATGTTATAATGATATGCAAATAACTAGGCAAGAATATGCAAACTCTTAAATTGATCAATTGATGTGCAATAGCTCCTTCTCAAAACCTAAAAAATAATAATGTTATCAAAATCACACATATTAAATGAGAAGAGGAGTCTTCGTTTTATAGGAACCTTGATAAAAATCAACGATAGAGATTGATTCAGATGAACGATCAAGATTAATCCAAAGATGAGTTAAAGTTGCGTTAAAGAATATTTTTTGAGTTGATTTGAGGAAATAATAGATAAAATAGATTGATTTAATCTTTTATGCTTAAGTTAACAATTTTTTTCCTTTTATTTGATTTAATGATTATGTAACTCAACTTTTTAACTCAAACTTGCCTTATTTTTATCAACTTTGTTTTTATTAATTTCTCTTTCATTTTTATCAATTTTAAAGATAATCCATTATTTTTGTCAATTTTTGGATTATCTCAAATTATTTCAAATTAATTCCTTCTTTATATGTAAATGGTAAATGGATTCAATTTAATTAATGTGCTAGGACATTTAATTAAATTAATTTTTTTACATTGACTTGATTGCCAAATAATGTTAATGTTTAAGAATTTCTTAATTTTGACGATTTTGCAACTTTGATAATCATATCAAATTGAAAGAAATTGATTGCCTTTTTGGTTAGGAGATTTATGATTATGATCAATAATTGAGATTAGGGGCCCATGGATTAGGAGACCAATTTTAGGTGATTACATAGTCCACTTTTTGGCCAAAAAGTGGAACTATTTTTCCCATTTTTCAAAATTTGTCCCAATTGACCAAAAACTTTGAAGCACTTAAGGATTGAATCTTAAGAAAATTCAATAACGGGAAATATAGCTCACTCAAAGTGTAGTTTTCCTATATGTAATTTATATTATGCCCAGATGATAAAAAAATATTTTCACTAGGTGTTTTCAAAAATCATTATTTAAAAGTCATCTTTTTAGGACCTTCCATGCCTATGTACGAAAACCATAATTTGACTTAAATGAAGAGTATTTTTTGGAATTCTATTGGGATATCATTTGCAAGATAGTCAAGATTGATGACCATATTTTTTAATAATTTTTTGCCGAATATTATTTTTTCTACTATTTTTTATTGGCATAAGTTTTTTTTTTGAAAACCTCTCACATACAAGCATAAATTGACCTAAACTCATCAAAATTTTCATTTTTTTTTTCAAAGTGAAAAGAATTATCTATAGTTTGATGTCATAATTGGTTTCTCAATAAATGTGAAAAAAATAAAATTTATAAATAATAAGAAAACATGTTAATTCATCCTTATGGACTTGTTTTATTAGAAATTATTTAAAAAATAAAATATTATTCTGATTAAAAAATTATGTATTTTAAATCTATGTAATTATGTCTAAAATGGGTTTTAATTTTGTGAAAAAATTCTCTAGAAAGCATTTTTGAAAAGTGGGTTTTGCATAGAAAAATCTCCACTATAAGTGGAATCAACTTCTTGCACTTATCCTGACAATAAAAGTGTTATAAACATTTCAAAAAATTAATTAGTGCATTCAAGGAATTAGTACATCTCTGTCAAATATCACTTTTTTGAGAAACAAAGGTTGTAGTATAAGAAGTCATTTTTGAGTATCTTCCTACCAAGGATCAACTTGTAGATTTATTGATAAAGGAAATCTATAAGGATACTTTTGAGTGTCTCCAAGAGAAGCTAGGGATTATTTACCCTCCTAAATAGATACATAACATGATGCATCTTTGCAAGGGTAGAAGTTCAAGGTATATCCCTTATCTCATAGAGTGATGTCATCTACACCTTAAGGGGAGGTGGTCTAGTTGGTTTCTACTGATAGAAGGAAATAGTACAAACAAAAGAGAAGATATGATGAGGTTTGATGTGAAAATATAGAAAGGGGAATTTAATGAAAGTGTATGAATATTTTGGCCCTTTGTTCTTGATGTCAAAATCAGAAGATACTGGTGAATGTAGGAGATAATGTGAAATGTCTATGTCCAATAAGGAGTAGATGATGATTAGTGTTGCCACAAATGATAAAGGGAGATATTGTTGGTAGTTGGTGTAGTCTTTGTTGTCAATCCTCTATTGTCTTGTAGTTGCAATCTTACTAATTATATGTTCATAACAATGTGTATTGTTGATCAAAGTTTAAATAAGAAATAATTCACAATGATAATGTCATATTTAGATGAGCATTAGAAGCATGGATTAATAAGGATAGGATTAGAACCATTTAAAATTTAAAATGAGGATTAGAAGAATTCCATTTGTATGATTTTTTTTTTTTAGTCTATAGGTTATTTTCATATATCTCTTGTTCCTCCTCAATTAACAATTGGTAATACAAAGGTTTTTTTATCATTGAAAAATTTCATAGAGTGTATTTGTAGAGAAATGTTCTAGTAGCTACTAGGAATAATACTCTACATTCATATGCATTTGATAGTATGACCTTTTGGGCTGGAAAATATTTTATATGTCTAATGGGTGTTGCACTCATGTCTTTTCAAGTCCTTGGTGTTGACAAAAATATCTCTCTAGTGTACACAATATGTTGTTAGTTTTGGTGTTTTTTATTGTCATGCCCTGTAAGGGAACTAGGGAAGAAAACAAAGATTCTCTTTGGAAAGAAAACCCATGTAACGAACTATGAAATTTTTTGAACTTTAAAAGATTTACATGCATAACAACATAAGAAAAGCATAACTTATAGTCCTTACATGGTTCCCCACTAGAATACAAACCATCCATTTAAGTTTCATTAAATGTACTAACAACTTTGAATAAATTTTAAACCAATTATATCATAACATTTGAAGATTTTTAGAAGGAAATATAAGTGCTTTCATTCAATATTAAAATTAACATTTCATGATCTATTTTATACTCAAAGTATTCCTTTAAGAATAATCATAGCATTTAAAGTAACTCATTTCATATGAAATTGAACAAATATATATAATAAATTATCCCATTGATTTACTAGCCTTCCTGAATCAACAATAATGAACAACATTCCATCTTACTAACTAAAGATCATTTTCTCTCAAAACAACCTGCTTTATATATAAAGATCACAATTTCCTTTTTCTTTTCCCTAAATCTACCCATTCCAAGTTAGATCAATTTGAAATACAATAAAGATTAAATTACATTCATATCCTCTTAGGATTTTACAATAATGACATAACTTTACAATTGATTGCAAGTAATGAATGCTAAGTAAAGAGTCTTCTTTCTTCAAAACTAGAACATTGTACAAGAAAGAATCCTTTCAGCAATGCAATGAAAAATGATACCTTGATAAATAAATATTTACCACTCAACCACATGGATACCAAAAGTCCCACTCCCCCGTGCTAGGAGATAAACACCAAGGTCCAGGCAAGAAGAGATAACTAGGCCATTCCTAGGGTTGAGGTAACCTTTCCCAAACAATAAATGAACAAAGAGTGAAACTCAAATCCCTTCCCAAAGGTTCAAAAGACTAGGTAGAAACTCTAAGAGACAAGCTAGGTGAGTGTCATTATATAGCCCTCACCCCTTGGGTTATCCTGGTACTAGCCACTCATGGCCCAGGCCCACAAGTAAGCACATGCATAACCGAATGCATTTCATACAGACAAGTGGCATTCAGTTGTACCTATGCATAAGTACCTTATCCCACTCCCATCCAAAGTCTTTAATAGCACTACTAGAATGGGTGAGACATTACATTTATCTTTTTAGTGTTTGTTTCCATCTTCATTCATTTAATTAAAGTTATCACTTGATTAAAACAACTCATTAGTGGGTTATCTTGGTTCTAGCCACTTAGGGCACCGACCCCACACTAATAGACACTCATCTAGTGTTCTTAGGTTCTCTACCCTTTCCCAGGTATGATAAACATCCAAGAAATGAAGTAAGACAAGTCATATAAATATTCAAGAACCTACAAATAAGAATAGGAATGGTTTAGGAAGCCATATAGTTGTCCTAGTCTACCAGACAACCTTGAACCCTAATCCTGATTCGTAAACATATTATGAAGATTAACCAAGCATATAAATGCACCATACATCATACAATTGAAAGGACAAGTGGCACAAGATGCCCCAATAACACTTAGGGTTAGCCCCATATCACTCGGGAACCCTAAAATACCAAAAATGACCAAAACTAGGCTCCGATAGAGAGGTGCGCAGTTGGTTCAAGAAGTTGCGTAGTTGGGGCCTAAAGATGCATAGTTGGGGCCTAGAGCTATGCAGTTGGTCAGGGACTATGGATTTTGAGAAATGGGAGTTGTAGATTTAGTTTTTGGGTAAAACTGGGTATGATGGAGGTACTAGAAGAATAATATGGGAAAGACCCAGTTGAGATCTCCCAATTTCCCTTTCAAAATGTCCCTCAGACCCACTTACCCTACCAAACATCCCTACCCAAAATCTGGAAATCATAGATAGGTACATAGTCCAAAATGCAAACAAGGAAGGAGAAAAGTTCTTCCTAAGGTCTGAGGGAACCTATAGGCATATTAAACATGAAAGGAAGTATAATCTATTAGGAATGAGAACATTGAGAGGGGGGGGGGGGTGAATTAGTGTTCTATATATTATTTATTTTTTTTGATATCTTGAACTTTAACTTTATTGCTTAAGTAATGAACTGAATATCAATGTAAGTAAAACAAACATCCACAACACATAACACCAAATATGATTACGGGGAAACCCAAATAGGTAAAAACCCTGGTGGGAATTGACACCCACTAAGAACTATACAAGTGTTTTATGATCCCTATTAGAAGATCTTGCAACCCTATTAGGAGTTGTTATTTACAATACTTTTAGTACATCGATCTAGTCAAGGGTCAGACCCTGTTAGGAGTCTTTTAAAATAACCCTGTTAGGGGTGGGTACACACTATCCTAGAGCTCAATGCTCAAGTGGTGAAGGCTACAACCTTCTGGATCTCAAATACACACTATATCTACAAGGTGAACTATTTCTGTGATACTGCTTGTTAGATCAATTCCTTTTGTGCACTTATGCCTTATCCTCTTGTAAAGCACTAAAACATTGTAACTTCTATTCACATACTCTCTTCTGCTTCTACTAATTTCTATATCTCATGCCATGCTTAATTACAAGGGTGCATGTCTTATTTATATGCCCATACAAAACTTTTCATCAAGTTGGCCTATAACTAGTTACATACAACACTTCCAATTGAATTGGATCAAGCGTGTGTACATACAATTATATTAACATGTCTATGACCTAACTACAATAGGTGCATAGCCTTTACAAAATAATATTACAAGCGCTAATCAAAATAACAATAGTCGGCTTCATGCTCTATTCTATTCTGCTACTCATTGTCAATGTCACTTCATCTAACTGTAACTTCCTCATATTGACTCATATCATCATGCTCTTAGAATTAGCATTAATTCATACTTAGAAGCTTATCTCCATTCTCCTTCACAATTTTGATGGCTGCAAGAATAGTGGTTGCGGACACACTATTGACCCTATTTGTATGTTGAAATTTGTGACTTACAAGCTTGCTCAACAAATTTTCTGACATCCTTACCAACTAGAAGAATGGTGCCTCTCTTTGATAAACCTATCATCTCATAAATGATATTAGTTGTGATTCTAATTGGAACTTCACCTATCTAAAATAGGTCATCATGTATCCTGCTCAATAGGATCTTAATCCATTTAGATTCATAAAACTCATATGTTGTAGCATACTCAATGATTGGGTGATTCTCAAGGTGTGTGAACTCTTTAGTGAATGTTTTGCCTAGATCGATCATGGTTTCTAGGTGCGACCTAATTCTGTCCAAACCAACCAGTTCCTTCTTGGAATACATATATGTGTGTATGTCTTCTACGTGCATAATGCCCATTGGGGTTCTAGAAAAGGCTCCTTCTAGGTCATCTAGGGTGGAATTGAAAGGATGCTTCTTAAACAAATATCTTTTCCTTTGAGTGACATAAAAAACAACTGGTGTAGCCACGACTTACTTGATTTATCACTTCACAGAGGTTTCCAAGGGTTTTTGGATTGTCATGTCTGAACTAGGGCTTCCAACAATAAATCTTCCTTCTTTGCTGATAAATTTAACTACAAATCTTCACAACTCAACTACTAGTGCTTCCGTGATCTCCAAATGCTTAATCTTGATTAAAAATGAGTGATGAGTAAATTTACAATGACTATAAAGTAGATTTATGTCATTAATGCTTGCCACACAAACACAGAATGCAACTGATAATTTCATTCTTTGTCTCTACTAACAATCAGGTAGTGTACTCTTGCATACTACGTCACATAGTCTCCAAATAGTTGTAGTCCAAGGCACATACTCTAAGAGTGAGTATACTAGCCTCGCAGGGCTCTAGAGCTAATCTAGCTCCGCCTATGACCATAATAGTCATTTAACCATAAATAGGAGGTGCATCCATTGCAGATGCATCCTGAACTATTTCATCAAAATTATCCTTCTTTTCTTCCTTCCAAATCAACATCGCATCTTCTGTAGCTTGCACAAAATTGACTTCTCCTACTTCATCCAATATTGATTTTTCTGACCTTTAGGGCTTTCCTGTCTTTGCAATTTTGTTCTATAGAACCTAGAGATATGTCTAACCTTGTTACATGAGTGACAAATGACTGGAGGCCTGATATTCCTTGGCACATTCATGTGGGTTACCATACTATGCTATTTGGCTATGTGACCAACATAATTGCATATCCGACATGTAATGTTCTGAGAATTTTTTACATCCAGCTGTGGATGGCTTCCTTGATTTTTCTGATTCTAATTTCTTTGATTTGATCTACAATTCATAGCTCTATGACCAAACTTATTGCATGAATAACAGTAACCATTAAATGGTCTCACCTCTTTACAATCTCTTGCTATGTGTCCATGCTTGTTACAAGCATAACAAGTCTTGTTTATTGGATTGCGCTCATCCTTAGGTGGTTCAACTTCAAATTCTATACTATTTCCTATCTTCTTAGCTTCTTCAGATTCTTCTGATGCTTTCTTTCTTGCTTGCATGTCATTGATCTGATTTTGTGCTTCATTGAATCCAATACTGATGGTGTCTCCTTTAACCTTTTGTGCATATAACTGTGACTCTATTAGATCCTTGCTTGTGTGTAATTTGTTAATATGATTCTTTGTTTCAGTCAATTCAAATTCCACTTGCTTCTTGATGTTTTCTAATTCCAAGATTTTCATATTTGCTTGCCTTAGTTCTTCATCCGACTGCTTGTTCTCTTTGACCTGCTCTTCATAGGCTTCTTGATTGTTAACTAACTTTTCATCCAATTCTTCAATCTGATCTTTCAGAGATGTGTTTTCCTCATTTTCCTTTTTAACCATTTTTCCTAAATCACTTGTGGAATAGTCTTTCAATTTTTATTTTTTTTATTTTTATGACTACATGAGAATCAGTAACCTTTTCTTTTAGTTCTTCAATTTCTTTTTCAGATTTGTCAAGGTCTTCAAGAGCTACTACAAGATTCCTTTTCAGAGGTTTCATTTATCCCTTATCTATGATCTCCTCAAGTGGTTAAACTTATCTTCAGATCACTAGAGCTCTGATACCAATTGTTAGGAATGGGAACACTGAGAGGGGGGGTGAATCAGTGTTCTATATATTATTACTTTTTCTGATATCTTGAACTTTAACTTTATTCCTTAAGTACTAAACTGAATATCAATGCAGGTAAAAAAAAAAATCCACAACACATAACACCAAATATGATTGCAGGGAAATCCAAATAGGTAAAAACCCCAGTGGGAATTGACACCCACTAAGAACTGCACTAGTGTTTTATGATCCCTACTACAAGATCTTGCAACCCTGTTAGGAGTTGTTCTTTACAATTCTTTTAGTACAGTGACCTGGTCAAGGGTTGGACCTTGTTAGGAGTCTTTTACAATAACCCTATTAGCAGTGGGGACATACTATCCTAGAGCTCACTACTCAAGTGGTGAAGGCTACAACCTTTTGGATCTCAAATACACACTATATCTACAAGGTGAACTGTTGCTGTGACACTACTTGTCAGATCAATTCCTTTTGTGTGCTTATTCCTTCACCTCTTGTAAATAACTACAACATTCTAACTAATATTCACATACTCTCTTGTACTTCTAATGATTTCTATATCTCATGCCATGCTTAATTACAAGGGCACATATCTTATTTATATGTGCATACAAAACTCTTCATCAAGTTGACCTATAACTAATTACATACAATGCTTCCAATTGAATTGGCTCAAGTGTGTTTACATACAATTATATTAACATGTCTATGACCTAAATATAATAGGCACATAGCCTTTACAAAAGAATATTACAAGCGCTAATCAAAATAACAACAGTTGGCTTCATGCTCTATTCTATTTTGTCGCTCACTGTCTGTGTCACTTCATTTGACTATAACTTCCTCATACTGACTCATATCATCATGCACTCTTAGAATTAGCATGAATTCATACTTAGAAGCTTATCTTCAAGGGCACATTCCATAACTCGGTCATACGCACATGCACTGATGCTCTAGTAACTGTCCCGTCTTCCATACCTGCCAATTTCTGATGTTCTAACTACTTGTGTTGACTCAATAACATCATATGACTTTGTTGCCATAATAAAAACACTAAATATAGTCATATACATCAGTATAGTCAACTTTCCAACATAATCATAGATCCTAAGTAGTCTATAAACTCTAAAAAGTAGATGGGAGAAGATAAATAACTCATACAACAAATGCAATAATTTACACAATAATATATTTCAAAGCATATACAAGGCCATCCATTCTCCTTAAGCTAACAATATAGACATAATACAATAACTCAATCCTCCTATAAATTTCAAATTCATACAAGACAACAAGTAGAAAGATAGAAATATATTCAAACAAATAAACACTTAAGAAGGATCATCTTCAAGATAGATCCTACTCGGAGTCCTGTGGAGATACCGTTGGAGAAACAAGATCCTGACTGCCTTAGCCCACTTCAAACAATTCTCCAAACTCCTTCCAAATGCAGGCACAATCCCTTCCAAAACTACTATAATTTTAATATGATATCCTATCTACCCAAATGATAATGCTTCTGTAGAATAAATTTCAGCCAACTACCCCCATTCCATAGGGATTCTTCCCATATATAGATTAAGGGAGTAGTTGCACGGGAAAATCCAACTGATGCAACTATCCCAACCAATATTTGCTTAATAGTTTAGGCTTAATGTATTTAATAAATCCATTCCCAGGAAGAGGGTTAATAAATATTAAGCCCACACATATTTCCTTTATTTAAGGAAAACAAATAATAACTTCTTTCATTTTAAAGTTTACTTACTATTATTAAGTTACCTAGTTACCTAGGCTATGGTAAAAGAGTTTACCATATATTTATTTTCCATCCTATGTAAATAATTTATTTGTTTATTAATATTATTTAAGAAACACAGTTACTTTCACACACATAATTATAGAAATATATGTAACCTTATGCATACGTGTGCACCCATATGCCTATGTGTACATATATTATTGTAAATGTTATTAGAAACATATTATTGTTAATACCATAAAACATATTACTATTATTGACATTATAAACACCTTATTCAATCGTACACTAAATAATACTTCATACAAGATACAATAATTCATATAGGTTCACTAGTAATAAAAGATAGAATATTCCCTCAAATAGAATTAGAGTTACCATACACCAAATCACATAATACATAAATGCAACAGACAAGCAACAAGATTAAAAAAATCTGACAAGCTAAGACAACACAATAATACCAGCCATACAAGGACTGACTTAGGAACTCCCCACCTAAGGATGATAAAAGGGTCGAGGTAGAGTTCCTTCTCACAGAACCTTGGTGATATCTCCATAACAACAACAATGATCAAGGATTTTAAGGGCTCGCTTAGACTTGTGAGACCAAGTGGAGACGATGCCCGGTACCTGCAAGCCTACATCACCAAGAAGAGATACATGTGCATAGATACATATATATACAATAAGACATATGAAAACAAATGACCAGGATCAATACATCATGTGGACCTTAACTAAGTGAGTAACTATGAATTCATCCTGAGTCATAAAATCACATCAGACATATATACATGAAGCATAGAACATTGTAGACAATAATGGTTAGATTCCAAATCCTTGGGTTAGCTCTGTTATTTTTCCATAAGCATAAATAAGATAAATGATTTTTAATTTCATAAACATAGAATGATAATCATAAATACATATGTCTAAACATCTGATAAGCCTATCACCATCAAAATAAGCATATAGTTCTAGATATCATAATGCAAAATGTCCAAATCAAAGAGTCAAAGTATAATCTTCTGAGAGGGTATCACACTTAGGGATAGTATAGGAAATGAATTGGATTTCTATACATTTAATTTTGTATTATTGTGGCCTGGAAGGAACTATCATAATATTTCTCCAATTTATTAGATCAGTTTTCTAGTAGATAAGTGTATCAC